>JXWZ01009645.1:0-11486 GCA_000956215.1 Anopheles farauti No. 4
CAGCAACAGCAGCAGACGTTCCTTTTCGGTTCGCAAATTCAGCCAAATTTGAGGCTCATATGGATCGTCTGTCGGTGTTACCCATAAACACGTGAAGTAGAAGCACCCGGATGGGTATGTTTTTTGTTTAATGTTTGAAGATGCTGATCATCCTGTAAAGTTGCCAATTGATTGGTATTGGTTCAGCGAAATTCAGAATGTGTTCGACCAAGTGGCAAACGCAAT
The DNA here is from genome assembly GCA_000956215.1 of Anopheles farauti No. 4. Taxonomy (NCBI): domain Eukaryota; kingdom Metazoa; phylum Arthropoda; class Insecta; order Diptera; family Culicidae; genus Anopheles; species Anopheles farauti No. 4. The sequence goes on from JXWZ01009645.1 coordinate 226, forward strand.
TACAAAATAAATTTGTTCGATTACAACATTTTTTGTTTTGATACTGATGAACGCTTTCGTCTGCAAAGCTTTATAAATAAACTATCGCAGTGTAAAAATAACGTGGAATTAAATTTTGGATTATGCCTGCTAGGGCCCTTCGTTGAAATATAGCTCAACCTAATTTTCCCATTCCCAGTTGTTGTTCCTTTTCCGTTTGCAGCTGAGTATTCAGTTTTTATGAGGATAGAAAGAGTGAGATTTCCGCTCGGTGTTCGCTTTATGATTATGGCCCTTATGACCCATCGTATTGCGACTGAGTGTATTGTGCGCATCTTGAGTCCCTTGTGCACCCGGATCATAAAACCCGGATAGGCCAGGCGCAAAAGCCGCAATAAACATAGCATTTGAAAGACCGTGGAACGTAGAAGGAAGGGATGAATAAGTATTATAAAAAAACAACTTTCCGCTGGGACCGAAACGGGAATAAAAATTATAAAATAAATAACGCTTGCATCACCGAAATCTCTTGAGCGGCAGAAAAGGGGTACCGAAATTTATGTCGGTCATTGCGACAATCAAGCGGCAAAACATCATCGGCCAACTTGGAGTGTATAAAATCGCTTGGAATGAGAAAAAAAAGGAAAACCTTGTTGGTTTCTCTATCTCCGGAAAATCGTCCATATGTTTACGAGCTGAGTGCACTAGCATTTGTTACATCGACATTGAATTCTTCTGCAATTTTCAGCAATTCACAGCTAACGGCCAGTGGAACAGAACACCTGTATGCCCGCGTTATATTTATTAGGACCCTACATGAGCTGTATTTTAGGTAGACGGTGCAAAATATGACGAAATCCTCAAGTGGGCGATAAACATTTATCTCAAAGAGATAGAACTCACACCACAGTGTAGCTATGAACGTGTTTATTTAGAGAGCGTTAACACAATCTCGCACCGACCATGCACGCACATATGCTGCCTAAACAGCAACGATCGATTTGCAGAAGATCGCTAACTTTACACTCGCAACTATCGAGAAGCTCGAAAAAAAGGGGTGGCTAATATTTTATTGTATTCACTCTGTCTCCTAAAACTTCAGCCCCACATTTGCATCTGGTCGTGAAAGAGCTCAGGAAAGATTAGATAACATCTCAAAACGTAATGAAACAGAAAACTGTTGACACGCACGCCGGCTGATTGCTGGAAGGCATAAATATGTCAAAAAATCCGATACGCATGTAGTTGTCGTTTTCGATGAGAAGTTTTCGCTTCGAGTGGGCGTCTTCGAAACGGGCGACCGATAACTTTAAAACATTGAACAACATTGAATGTTGGTGTTTCTCGAATTCAATACGCGAATGCATGTTTGATTCGATTCCCATAAAAATAACAACATAAACTAGAAACGTCAAACGGGGAGAGATAGCAGTGCAATTTATAACAGCCAGACCGGTGCTCAATTATCATATTAAAACTAAATTACATAAACGATTGTGTTTGCAATTTGCAGTAAAAATGAGCGACAAGAAGCGGAAGAAGGTTTGCTACGTGAAAGAAAAGAGTTTTCAAAAAGGCTACAATATGTTGGACCGGTGCGGTTGGCTATTATTCTAATCGAGCCTCATAATATAATCTTCCGCACACAACGAAGGTACACGCATCAGCCGGCGGATCGATGTAGCATGGGGCTGATCTGCATGGGAGTGGAAAACATTGATGAAAAAAACACATGATGTTATGATGTTATGTCCACGAACCTACTACCCATTTTATGCTACAGCGCTTCTGCGCTGGCACCGAAAGCTGGGACGTCTGCTGCATGGAGGAAGCGCGGGAGGCAAGCAAGCACGTGTTACAACTTCCCATTCGCTTCGAGCCTGAGCAAAAGATACCAGCGCTCGAGCATGTGAAGCTACGGAAGGGTCCGGGCGGATTGGAAACTCGTACTTGTGCACGCTGAGAGGTTCGTACGTTCGCTCGGTACAAGCTCGACTTAGGCTATCGTTTTAGCACATGTTCAAAATGCGATTGGCCATGTTACGCGGCTTCCACCCACCCTCGGACCGAGGTGGAGGCATGTATAGCAGAGGAGGCTTCGTTGGGAGCAAATTTCACAGCACGCCCTTCACACGGGCGCAACTAGATCCGCAATAGATCGGCCAATGGCGTCGATCGAGACGCTTTGGCTCTTGCATAAATTTACCAACAAACAAAACGGAAGAAACAAGCTGCTGCGATTACGGCCAAAGGCGAATGGGGACCGAAAAAAATACCACGCGCGTTGCGGCGAGCAAAATTTATGGAATGAGCATTACACTTTTATTTACACGTTTTTATGCGTCGTCCTCCGTTCCGTTCGTTTGCAACCGTGTCAGCATCATCATCATCATCGACGTGGTCGATGATTATGGAAACTGACTTTGTATGATCAGACTGTTAGCGAGCTGGGGCGAAACGAAAAACTCGTGAGATTGCATTTAATGCACCACCATGTTTTTTCATGGAACCGATCGTGGATCGCGTGTGAAGGGAATGGAGTATTTGATTAACTCTTCATTCTGTGCCACGAACGGGCAGGGTGCTTGAGCGCGCCCGTACGTGATCGCAGGAAGATCTTCGAAAGACTCACGCTCTGCTCGTAAACGATCAGCAAACGCACCAGCAACAGCTGATCGTATTGATTATACATATTGACTTGTTCATTCGAAGGGGGAGGCAACCAGCGCCGATGCTTAGGCAAACAATTCCACTCCGAACGAGCGATGATTAATGTCAGAGCCGACAGGAAAGCCAGACAATGCTTGGGCTGTCACTGGTCGCGCTGAGCTCCATCGACACAACAGCCGGACGTTTGCCAGAACGAACGCACGAAACAGAAAACCACAAGATTAACATCGTTGTGTGACATGTGACACGCATTCGTCGAAACACGTCCGTGGGTAGAGTCCGGCTTCGGAATAGTTGCTGACACCATCGCTACTCTTACAACCATCTCCTCGACCTCTTTCGCTTTCCAACCGTGAATGGTACGCGGATGAAGAGTCGCTGCTTCTACGACGAAGATAAGTATCAATTAATGAGGCAATTAACATTTACAACGGAAATAATAAAACCTCCCCCCCACCCACCGGCACGATTTCGTAAACTCGGTACAAAAACAAAAAGCTACGTACAACGTTACAAAGTTTTTCTCCGAACCTTGACGTCGGGTTCGATTAGAAAGGAAGAAGATGCAGAAGAGCGCACTCCAACTGCGATTAGTACCCTTCGAATGTTGATTCGATTTTTTTTTTATGTTCAACCTTCTTTTTTTTTGCTACCGGAATCAATGAGCACAGTCGACGGCTTTAGCTGGGTGGATTAATTTGCATTTTAACAACGTAACCCCGACGTTTTCTGGGGACGGTCCGGTCCGTATTGAGGACAGTTGGACTGCGGGAAGCCGCCCGAACGATGATCGGTCATAATCGTTATGATAGCACTGTGTCAGTTGACGTAAGTGACATGGAATTGGAATGTTTCCCATTTTTAGTAACCGATGGTCTTCCATGACTCCATCCACTTGGTTGACCGACTACAGTCGCCTTCATATTGCAAAGTAGGGTGTAGAAAGTGTTACGTTGTTTTTTTTTTTTGGCATTCTGAGTTCTTTATGTATATGACACGGGCAATGCGTTTATTTGAATGACTAATAGCACTACATTTCCGATTGGTATTGCTCCCAAGAGACATAAGAGTCATGTAGTTATACAATTTGAAACAATGTGTTCTGATTTGAGTCATTTTCAACTAAGGATATTCACCCGTCAGGTTTGTACTTCTTTTGACATAGTTTCAGTAGGTAAAAATAAGGTCTCTTTGCACCAGAGGTGTTTTCACACAACATGACCGGTACCATGATCCGTATCAGATCGTCTTTTTCTAACGAGGTGTGACTAGCCAGCTATGATGGTAAAATCCGTCTAGTAAGCTGATAAAATGACAGGCTTAACTTCGGACGTTACGCCAAAGAGATAGAGAGAAAGAGACTCTTTGTATCAGTTTCCCTCGATTCAGCGTATTTCCTATGCTTAGGTGGTAGAAAATAAAATCTGATCAAAAAATATTTATAACCGTTACTAAAGGGAACACTTTTGTAACTGTAAACGGCGTGATAATTTTTTTCAATAAACGCACATACCTGTTTTTAAAGTTAAACATTAAACAACATAAACAAGTTGGAGTATTATTCCCATTTAGGGTTATGTAGCGAATCTTCACGAAGGTCGTAAATGGATACGAAAGCGAGATTTTTTATTACTAGCTTTTAATTTGAAGAGTGCATGCAGTTGCGAAATCATTTAGTTTTTTTTTATTTCCGTCCACTCAATCTCTTCATGTGGCGCCTTTTTGTACGACCACATAAGGCTTTTGAAGTGTCTAGCCCGCTGCAGTATTGCCGACGCATTGACCGCATTAACATGACTTCAAAGCTGCTTCCCCTTTTATTAGTTGGAGCGATGGAGAAACCCTTCCGATCTGCATTGCCCGTATTCATGCCAATCAAATCATAAATACCGAGCACTTCATTGGTAGGGAAGGGGGGGAGGAGGGCATCATTCTGATTGCGATAGGTTAAAATCATAATCATGTTGCGCAAAGTACGCTTCGGTGCGCGCAAACCATTGGTGCTGATTAACTCGCAGACACACGAACCACTGCGCCAGCCGCACCAGGAACAACACGAAAAATACCAACCGAGAATAAAGCCACCAGCAAACCATTAAAAAAAACGGCTCGTGATGGATTGTGACTGACCGTATCAGCACTTTATCACAGCGTCACGGTGCACACCTGGGCAAAACGAGAGACCTTCAGTAAACGGCTCATATTTTATTGATGTCCGTGGCTAGGCATCGGACCAGGGATGGAGCAGCAAAGTGCAACCGGGGCTGCACATGAGCGTGAGTATGGTATCAATTTTGGTTTAATTTTTAACATCCCTTTGACTGCAGCGTTTTATCATGGGATCTCAAATTGACATCGCTGATCTCCCGTCACGGCAACGGGCCCAAAAACCGCACGAACCGATCCGCAATGGGCATGGGAAAACGAGAGCGTGTGTGAGCGTTCAGCGTACGCATACAGCATTTGCATCATCGTAGGTGCGTGTTGCGTGGGGAATTTTAGATTCAATTTTTGCTTCAATAATGTCAACCAGCCGCAACGATGCGAAGCGTTAAGTCGTGAACTGCATAGAGAGCGGAACGAAAACCCAATGCTGGGCCCCAGCAATGTTGAAAACGGAAAACAAAACGCCGTCAGCAGAATTATCAATTTTAACGTCGGTTTCAGTCGGTGCCAAGCAAAATATCAAGCCATTGCTAATGAGCTGAAGCATGAATAATGAATTTTTCGTAGCGCGTTTTTGCTTCGCAGCTTAATATGCATTCCATCGTTATTTTATTTCGTGCCCTTTCGCTCTACCACTCCCCAGCTCTGCACCTTTTCTAGCCTTCTAGCCGAGAGTGTTTAAACCTTTTTGCTACGAACGGTTTCTTTCGGGGTGCTTCCAATGTAAATTTATGGAAACGAAATAAAGACACTGTGCCCGGGGATGATAAAAAGTCGGTGGAAGCTAAAACTCCTGGAACCGTGCACCACTCGCGCCCCTTTGGGGGGAAAGTGATCCTGGACCGTCCGAGCCAGCTGCTGCGTCGAAGCGTGATGCTTGTGGGAAAACGTACAACTGGTTCAGGGGCGGGGCCGGCAATGCTTAATGCAGCAATCGGAGAAAATAAAGCATTTAATAGGCAAGCAGCGCCGTACACGTTTCTGCTGTAATCAAGCAATAAGCGGATTGGATAAACTTGTTCCAGTAAAGTTGCACTTTTGCCCTTACATTGGGAGGGGTTTTAAATTAATTGGTACGCAAAATACAGCAACGGGTGAGTCGAAACGGAGGCATGATGGTTACGGTTCAGTTCTTTCCGGACTAGGTGAAACAATGAAAACCCAAAAAAATGTTAATCACCGAAGGATTTTGGATCTTTCATAGGACTCAGCTAAATGAATTTTACAATACACAGCTTTTAATTATACGATGTTATTAAAAGCGCTACACCGCTATCAATTGTGCTGAATGGAACAAAACATTTGAATCTAAAACGAATAAACACATATGAGAAAACAAAATATGTTTAGAGAAATATTAATTTTTACACAAATACTGCAAGGAAACTATTGGAAGACATAATCTTTTAGCAAAACCATTAAACCAGTTGAAGAAAAGTGAATGGATTACAGAAAGTGGAAAACGTAGAAAGCGTAATCATTAAACGATATTGAAAAAATTACTTAATTGCCAACTAGGAGATGTAAAAACTACTTTTATAATAAAGAGTAACCAAAAATGTTATTATGTTGTCTCGTTAAGTTTTTTTTTCTATATTTGTCATATCAGGGATATGTTTTTAAAATCTTATTCGATATTTTCTAGAGCCCTGCTTTCTAAAAATTGTGTGAATTAACGAAAACAACACGCATGCCGGCAGGTTTCGACCCTTCAGTTTACCTTCAGTACCTTTCCGGATGACCTAAGCAGAAATGAAAAACACGTGAAACTGTCTAGAACAGCTCGAGCAAACGTAGAATGGCACGTAAGTGTGAAATGGAAGGGTAGAAACAGAATGAAACTCCAAATACGTGTGAGGTTCTCATTTTGTGCGCTAACACCATTAACGCTGAGTTGTATCAGACAAGCAGCTCACTCTCGATGAAAAAAAAAAATATAACCCCATCAAATTTCACGAACCGGCGTGAAATGGTTTTCCACGAACCACCCGTCCCATTCGCTGGGCATACGCGAGCGAACAAGTTTTTCCTCGAGTAGCAATAGGAAGAAAGCAACTCCGTGCTGTGTGATGCGGCATGGTGCAGGAAGCTTTGTATGTGAAGAATTGCCCCAGACAAGAGGTCCATTTGAGGCTCGCGAAGAGTCTCGAGAGCATCCGTCAACCACTCGTGCAAACACGCACCTACAGTTTGAATGCCAAACCTTCCCCCTCGCCCCGTTTGGTTCGAGAGATGTACTGTAATGGCTAAAGGCCAACACTGAAAACGGTTGACGAGAAATGTAGCGTGGTTTCGAAAATGCACCCCTGCACACAAGTTAGCGACTGGTGCCTTTCGCGGCCGGGATCCTGAGGCCTGGCATCGCCGTATAATCCATCGCTCCAGCGCTCGTCAGGGAGATTCGTTAGATTGCTGCGTCCATCAAAGCAGCACGCTCCGTTTTCCGAGCTCATTTCGAAACGCTAACTCGCTAACGAAGCGCATGTGTTATAAATTTTTAACGAAACTAATAACAATAATAAAGTGGCGCAGAGCACGGCCCGGCAGCAACGCCCATGAAACTCGCGAGAAATGAATTGATAGTGCCATCATCGCAAGCAGCAGCGGCAGCAACAACACCGCACAAGTACTCCCTTTTAAATTTGAATTATACACCATCACCCAAACGATCGCGGGGCCATTTGGCAGGGCCGTCGTATCTTTAACCTCATTCCATGCCGGTTATAGCAAGCCCGAGTTCGAGTGCGAGTGTTGTGTTAAATAATAAAATTTATCATAAATTTATTTTATATTTATTTCCCACTCAGTCCCACATGCACAAACACACGTAGCCGGCAGTCATTTACGAACCCGATTACTGACCGATTTGAACCTTGCCTGACCCCCGGGGCGGTTCCGCACCTATCTGGAGCTACGGTTTTAATGCTGATTTATGAGAATTTTAAGCACCCAACTATCAACGGCACGACACAACGCAACAATCATCGAACCCTTGCGGAAGGGGCAATTGCATATTTCGGTTACGGAACGAATGCGTTTTCAGTGATGAACCAGCTGTGCAGCCAAAGCTGTAGTTTGGTCGGTGTTTGGTCGGTGTTTGTAGTAGTTTTAATTTGTGCCAATTTTCTTTACGGCTTCACTCGACCCGTTCCGAGGCGGCAATCTTCCGTGAAGCGTTAAAACGAAACTTATGGGCTGCTAAGAAAATGGTGTAAGGTTCTCACTGAAAAGAAAATCAACGTAAAAAACAATAACAATACCACTTACTTGGTACGGTGAGCAACAACGAAATCACTTCCACCAATCGGAAACAACAAACACGCGAATTCCCTCACTCACCCACATACACATATAACACGCACGAACACAAACACACAATCGACGTCAAGGCGTCACGGAATCATTCATTCGCACCGGAAGTCACCCGTGCGTAATGCGTGTCCCGGATTGCGACGACGAAAGGAACCAATTCGCCCGATTCGACCGGATTATGAAACGAAATCACCGAAGTAGTCAACTGACAGCTCGCGAACTGACAGTTTGCGACAGTGCGAGTGTATGGGTGTGCGGAAATCGGGATTCTAAGTTTTCTTGGGCTATCGGCGCATTCGGCCCTCAATCCGTTCGGTGGCCGTGAAATACACGAATAACACCTTTCCCCCAAGCGGCACACAATTTGGCTAGCGGCCATTCGCGTTACGAGATGCGCAGATACGATTGCTGTTTTGGCCGACAGTCGAAACTCGTTGTGTTCAAGCGCGATGATGCGATTCGTTCAGTGCACGTGCTAGTACACTGGGAAGGGTTCGAATAACTGCCAGCAGATGATCGAAGTTAAAGGTCAACCGTATTGGCATAAAAAGCGTATTGACTGCGAGAGCTTTGTATTCAACTTCATTTAATGAATTTAAAACAATTCAAATGAATTTCAATATATATTTTGTTTGCTAAAATCGATGGTTTCGAAGACACAGTTTCAAATAAACATTTTCTTTAATTTCTCAGTTATTCATTTTTTATATTTTTGCGGAAAAATAATGTTTATAAATACTCATAAATGGATATGTCATTTTGTAGCATAAATCATTTCGCTCGAACAAATGAAATATTTTGGATTCGAAAATCTTTAGCAATTTTCTATTAATCAACTTAACACATTTTTTTTGTATTATATAATTTTTTTTATGAAAGAACGTTTAATGAAATTGACAAGTTAAAAAATTTAAAAAAGGACGCCACTTTACAATACTTAATTTAGAACTGACGAAGACAAACACGCATGATTAAACAAATGAAAAACAAACATTATTTCGTTACTTAATTGCAAACCATAAACTAGTTTAATTGTTCTCGTTATGAGTTTTTCTAGCATTTCCTATGATTGTCATTGTTGTATATTTCCATTTTTGTACCAGGTGTGGTTATATTGTTTATTTTTTTTTAAAGCCTGTATGTACTCTTTGCGGGGATGTGTAGGCACGTGTAACATATGTGAATATTATGGGCATGGATTTATATATGGGAGGATTAAAAACGATTTATAGTACTTTTTTTATCTATTGTTGTTCTTGGTAAATAAATGGGTTAATATTAAACGTGACATAATTCTAATGAACGAGCCTCTAGGAAGTGTTGAGTAAAATCGTAAATTTAATATTTGTAACGCTTTTCTGCGACGGGCACACTTCGCAACTGGTGTTTATTTTTCGCACAGTATGGGTACTTTGCATTGACTATTTTATAAACATAAATTATTCCTTTCACATTACGCTCCATCCTTTTTAGAGACTCTTAACTTCTTCACTTTGTTAACCAGGTGTTGGACCGTTTGACTTTTTATTCTTGATTAATTTTGTTAAATTTTGGCACAAAAGATTAGCAATCGTAAGAAATTTCAACTTTCTCTGTTAGGTGTCTTCCAACACATACAAATCGAATGTCTACAGATTAAAACATTTTTACTTCCAATTATACGATTGGGAAACAGTAACTTTCAGTCACAGTATCACACTCCAATGACTTCCTCACGAATGCTCTATTTTTGCAATGTTTAATGAGTCAATGTTCTTCTCATAATGTTTTTTCATGTTGAGGATTTCATGTTATGCAATTAAAAAAAATTCACTCATTTTTCCTATTATTTTTTGTGAATTTGTTAAGTCTTCCATCTGTACAATAACCTTAAAGGTAAAAAAGGAAACATCCTTCTTATACTCCGTGAAAATTCTCAATGGATCGTTAATTTCTCTTTTGCAATTAAGGAACATTCCCATGCTTCAATGAATGTTATGCAAATACCCAATCCTCCGTGTACAGGTAAAAGACCTCCGCCCTGGGGCTTACGTGCTACCGGAACCGACCGGCTAGCCAACCGGCCCGCAGGGAAATCCTCATTTCATCGCAAAGCCGAAACTCGTCGTACACTACGGCGTAGATCAAAGACGTTCGTTCCGCCGTCGTGTGTTGTACCGCGTGGATTGTGCGAGCCGCTCGGCTGACGATACTTCATAGCGACGATGAAACGCATCAAACGTCTTCAAGCCGCCTCCAGCCCGAACGACAAACAGAACAGGAATAGTATTTCAGAGTGAACAAATAACTTACCTTCGTTCGAGGCCGCTTCACGAACGACCACGGCGGGACCTGACCAGATAGATAAGAAAACAATCAGATGAGTTGTTGCTGGTGTGGTCCGTTGTTGTCCGCGCCGGAATCGACGATCCTTTCCTGATCCTCCGCTGATGCTGATGCGTGCCAATGGCGGATGCGTGTTTGGGCTTAGGAGCTACAGTGGAAGCTTTCCGCTGCATGCCAGCTTTGGCCCGTAGCAGCCGTGTGCATATTTTGCCCTCTCGACTTTTGCTGCGATGTGTTGCAAATTTATTGCTTCATTTATGGAATCTACTGATCCGTGGGCTCTGATAAATGAGCATGGAAGACAAAATTTATGGTTCCTATCCTGTAGCCCCTTCCCGCTCACTGCGAGGGCTCGTGTTCCGTGACCGTTCCCTCGTGTTCGTCTTTCCGTTTTTGGCTTCGTACGAATTTACCGGTCTTGGAGACAAAAACCGTTCGCCATCTTCCTTCCCCTGGGTGCATTCGGTTTCGAAACTATGATGCCGGGCGGAGCGTGTGTGTAATTTATTATGCTTACACTCACTTACTCGGCTTTCAGTTGGCCATAGATACATAGTACTAGTAGTAGTAGTAGTAGAAGCAGCAGCAGCTGTTGGGTACTGTTGCGTCTTTTTGGGCTGTGAATGAGATGCCCTGAGCAGTTTTGTTGCAAAATCGCATGCAACCGTGCGGTGCAGCTGCGTTAGTAAAGGAACCCCGGCAAAAGAAACTTTATTGTCTCTTATGCTGCGTTTTTTTTGTTTTTTTTTTGCTTTGTTGGTTGAAATTCTCTACCAAGAAACACGCACCAGAGATTATTTACCGAAAAA
>JXWZ01009658.1:0-10175 GCA_000956215.1 Anopheles farauti No. 4
GAGGATTGTTTGCATTTGTTTGTTGAGCTTCCCGAGTACGGACGTCAGCCTGGTGGCGTCGTTTGCGTCATCGATAAACTCACGAAGAGCTGAAAGTTGATAGCATTGGGAGGTGTATTTTGGAGACATAAGACATAAGTAGACGGTTTGGTTTTGCTTCTCGAGCTAGGTTAATTTACTTGTTTAGCTACCGCCCCACGTTATCGTCTCATGTGCTTACCTTTGTGTAGCTAGCGTTGGGTAATTTACAGTGTGTCACATGCCGGTTGTAGGTTCAAGTGTACGAAAGGAATTCAAATACATTTAGCAGCGCATATCTATGATTGACATTGATCTACATGCTCTTAATGACGGTTTTCTTCTCATTTCAAATAAATCCCATTCTAAGAACCGATTCGTATTAATTAATTATCTAGATCTTTGTTAAATTATTCTTAAAAAAATAAATATGCAGCTTCCAGTGGAAACTGATCGAAGAAAATCATGAAACACATTGTTTTTTTTCAAGCTTGGTTATTCATAAATACTGAGCACAAAAAAAACATGGACATCGCTAATAAATTCAGCAAGTATGATGGCGTTTACAAATGAATTTTGTGGACTAAAATACTAAAATAAATGTGCTTAGATCATAAATTATTATGTAAAAACATACACAATTTACTGATAAAGGAAAAAGTAAATGAATTTTAAATTTTTGATACTTCATTCGTTTATTCCCTTTTAGGATAAAAAATTAAATGAATTGTTGGTCTTAGATCATTTATAAACGGTATCATTGCAAAACAATAATCAAAAACAATATTTTAGCCAGCAGACAAAAGTGTAGCCGTCAAGATTGACTCGAAAAAATGTCCAACTCGGGATTAATAATAATTTTTTTTTTTAAATAATTTATAAGTAAATGGCACATGCTAAAGAAAAATATACAAACATTTAATTCCACAATTTTTTTTCAAAACCCGGATCATCTCAAACTATATGTATTACAAGAGGTGCATTTAAAATTAATTTTTTTTTTGATTGTTTTTTTTTCAAACATGTAGTTAGAGCCAAAATATGACACACTCGTCTTTATGTACATGATTTTAAGCTCTCTTCAATTATGCAGCTGATTGAATAAAATGTTTCTAGAAGTTAGTTTCAGATCTACTCAATACAAAGCAAACTGCTCCTCAAATAATGTACTTATTTTTTCCATTTTATTTATAAAATATCATCAGCAATACGGTCAGGCCATATCTTCTATGAATAAATAACAAATAATTAATTCATAATTAATAATTAATTCATAATCGAATTTAAACTTCAAGTCACGTTCAATTTGTGATGATTTTTTTTTAATTTCTTCTAAAAAATGCCAAGCGTTGGTTATGTTTGAACATTTCTCAATATTTTCAAAGGGTTTGCTCATTATACAACACGCATCCAAAGCAGAATAAATCATTCACACTTACGAAACGTATCACCATCAGACAAACACTAATAATCAACTTTTTAAGTAACACTTTAATCGCATCAAATTATGTCCCTTCAAATCCAGCGATATTATCAACCACTTTATACAACTCATCACCATAACATCGCTGTCAGCGTACGAAAGTAAACGAAGGTAAATGTCAACAAGTGCGATCTATCTTTCGATCGCCCGTTGCTTCCTTCTGCTCACCCGGAGCGTCCGTTAAAATTAAACCACTTTACTGTCACTTCCACTGTCCAACCGCAACCGCCCTTGAATCGATCAACTCAACCGCTTAACCGATCATCGATCATGGTGCAAAACGGGCGCTGGTAAATATGATAGATCGAGCCACGATAAGATCGGATCAAAGCCTCCGAAGAAGTCACCAAGTACGACGCATTACGTACCGGCGCTGTGGCAAGAAGGACATATGTTTCCGTTTTGTAAATTTTGTAAGACTTTTTTTGTTGTGTTTGGTCGATTTCGAACTATCCTCTTTATTTCCCGAAGAAGGATTCTAGGACGCAAACGAAACGATCGATACCATCGTGTGCCACCTTTCGAAGCAGGTGGTGCTTTTTGTGGTTTTGTTCTTATGTTTTCGGTTTCTCTTCAACCACGTTGAAGAATGCGATTTGGGACGAACTTTCAAGGCAAACCGATTACATCGTTCGTTCCGCGATCGAACCTATTCCATTCCGTACTCCGGGCCACTCACAGGGCAGCATGCGGACTAATGGATGCCTGCATAAGCGTGAGCGACCGTCGTTGTGTGTTGCCACCGCGTCAAACCGCGTTGGTGCAGCCAGGAAGGTAATTTCCGCGACCCGCAACCGTTTCGGCGTTCCGGTATTGTTCCGCGTGCTGCTCGAACATGCAACTTCGAGCCGGGCAGTCAATCAGGAGCCAGAAAGCCGTCCCGTGCAGTCCCCTGAATCGTACCGGTCGATGCACGTTGCACCATCACCAGCCAACCAGCAAACGCCCCGGTGGTTGCATTAACGATTTTTAAATTGGTGGTAATGCTGAATGTTATTTTGCGTCCAAATTGCGATGTTAAAACGATCACAATCGGGCACGACACGGCGTCCGCCGACGTTACGCCGGCTCCTCGTGCCCTTTCCGAAAGCGCAAAGTCAGGCACATGCAGCGGTATAATTTACAACGGCAACGGCGAGAACCCTTCGGTCCGAAGGCGCACATGGCGCAGCGTTCGGTGCTCGGTGGCATTGGCACAAAACCCAACACCATTTTGTACGTTGGAGCCACCCTGCGATGTGCTGCGAGCGGCGAATGAATTATTGTTACGCGAACCTGCGGAAACGCAAGCAAAACGGGCTTACAGTGAACCGCGCCTCCGTGCCCTCCACCCTCGCACGACCGAACAAGGGCGCACACACTCTTTTCCGTTTCGCTACCGGTCGCCATTTTGTATTCGTGCGCCACCGAACCGGAGATCGGAGCCGGAGCGGGAGCGGGACCGGGTTCGGGAATTATTCTGCACAAAGGTGCGCAACGTACGTGTGAGCCACCCTTCCCACCTCCGCCACCCTTTACGAAACATTAAATTTTCTTTATTCGGACCAGAAATTTCTTATAAAACTCCGGAAGCAGATAAGCGGCACCGTCCATGGGTGAGGAACAGAAGAGAAGAGAGAGAAGGAGTGAGAGCGAAGAACGAAAGCATTGGGCGTATTGTTTGCTGATTTAGATAAGCATGAGCTGGTTTAGCCCTTTTGCTCGGTATCTGCTTCCCGTGCAGGAGAAACAGAAAAGGACTGGATCTGGAACTCCCCCAATGGGTCGCGCTCGAGTTCTGCCAAGAGTCAGCGAAATTTATGGCAAGTTGCGTCCGCATGAAGTTTTGCGAAATTAGTGATTACGGTACGTGGTGGTGAGGTTTGAGCGTGGAGTTAATGCGAAGACAGGAGGACGCCAAACAAGCGACAGATTGTTTGGACAATCCGATCCGGTGAGATAATGCACCAACGAGCGGTTCGTGTTGGACCGTAAGTCAAAATTAATGCACGTGAAGAAATATAACGTACAGCAATTAATCACCTTGTTTATACTTTTTTCAGCGGAGACCCGAATATCTGCAGAACTAGGGTTAGAAAGGGTTCGGAATGAATATGATTTATTATATCTCAAATGCGTCAAAGATGACAGCTGGGCATCGTCTAGAGTAGACTCTGGACACTGTAGACATTCTTCAAGAATCTTGGCTATCCCTTATTCAAAACCAGTCAGTAATCGTTATCAACTTCAGTCACTTGAGAGAAAAATTGTCATACTATTTCGATTATTTAGGTATATCTAAGACTTAATTCGGACTGAGTATTCGTTTCTTCACCTCAACACTTATAAAAGATTGCAAATAATAATTTAGTTTGGTACTTCTTTTTAAACAGGAAAGCACTTTTAGACACCTATTTTTCAATAATCTCTTATTATTTGTGATATTTTTCAATAATAGACCTGGAGCTGGAGACTACTCCACAGACTTGAAGTTTAGCATTTTTATCTTCAGCTAACCAGTAAAGTGTTGAGTATGTTATCATCCTAAATATGTTCGATTTAAATCTCGTTCTAGATATCTTCTAATGAAAACATTAGCCTCTAAATCGACAGTGATCCATCGCGTCCATTTTGTCCACAACAACTCAAACACTGCCCATACAGCCCACTGTGCTTGCCCCTAGCGCTACTGTACCCACTTGCGCTTCGTACCGTGACGGAAACCGGGTCCGCGTGACCATTCTGTGCAGATTTTGTCCCTTCCCTCCCCCTAGGTTCCGAAGCCTAATCTGCATATCTGCACATACGGTCCAACAGCCGGCAGCTGCAGCCGTAGATATCGCGCATAGTTCCCGACGATCGAAACCCGGGACCGGTCGGCCTAGAACAATGATCCCGGAACGGAACGGACTGCAAATGGAGTCACCGGGCCCGTGGTTACGCTCGGCTCCGCGGTTGCATTTCCGGCCCCAATAATTCATGCACGAACAATTGGACAAGAACAAAAGTTTTATTAAACGCGACCCCATAAACCGTCGTCGTGCTACAATGGCGGTGGTAAAATAGGTTCGCAAAATAATAAAAAAAAACACATGCGAAGCGTAGTAATTTCTGATTCGCCCTTTATGCAGAAAGGGCCGAATGCAGTGCGGGGTTTGTGGTTTTTGTTCGGTTTCGTTGTCGGTGGTGCTGCTCACCGTTGGGTACCATTTTGCCCGTGATCTACGGGACCATTGCAAGGGATGCAGTTTTTTTTGTGGTTTCGACCGTTTCAAAAGCAAAGCAAGTAGTAATGCACTGTGCAGCGGAGTTTGTTGGACTTGTTTTTCACTCTGCAAATGCAGTTTCAAGTGGAAAAAATGCCCAGAAAAGATATATAAACTTATATTCCGTTAGGAAAAGCAAAAACGAGTGTCATTTTGCATTACTCACAGGTGGGAGTTGTTAAGTTGAAGTGACTTTGCGTTTCTTAAAAGATACACCTTTATCAAGCATAAACAATGTACTACTATTTCCGCTGCTAGTTTCTAAATTGTTTCCTAGTGTTGATATCAACTTAATTGTACTGAGTTTCTCAATAGACAAACGCATCTTCATGGTCCAGTTCGTTAGTTGGTCCAGTGCGAGGATATCTCTTCACTACCAAGTTTGCCAAGAAGCAGTGATGATTCCAGAATACACAAACAAAACAGAAAGCAATATAAATTCGTTTCACTGCGTAGAGGAACACATAAAACTTTAGAGAGGTTTAAAACACACTTCATATAATAATAAATATATAAAATGAGAGATTAGTACAAGGTCTATTTGAGATAGAGATGGCCGATGCATGGCCCTTTAGCTGCTTCACCATTTTGTATTCCGATTTTTGACGTATGCGTCAAGAATCGTTTACAAATAAACTGTTGTTTCATCGAGAAGAATTAATAAGTCTGTTTTCCAAATCTAATTTGATGAAACGATCCGCTTGTTCGGAATCGGGTGGAAACCAGGTGAAACGGTTTGCAACACCTCTATGTAAACAAACCGACAGATGTAAACACCGTTTGTGACGAACTGTCAAAAAAAAGTTCCCATGGTCGGGAACTGGCAATTTATACTGATGGCATAGACCTATATTTTTACCAGAATTTGAGTCACACTTTGCACTTTGGGATCCAAAAGTTTGCAATGCAAAAATAAATCATTGTACAAAGCAAGTTGTTGTAAAACATGAAAATGTTTAATAGATTTAGCTCCACGGATTCAACAGTCAAAGTTAAAGTATGAGGTCCAACGATTAAGGTCAATGGCAAGAGCACACGGAAAAAGACTACACATGAGGTGCTCATTACAGAAACAAGCATCTCTCAATCACCGCAACCGCACAAAGCTAGAATAGAGCACTAAATTAGCTACCCACTTTACCGATGCCCTTCGGAAACGGTGACACGTACCGATGGGGGAGCTAATCGTCAAAGCAGACCCGCGGCTAATTGTCACCTTCCCCGAGCGTACGTCCAATCCTACTCCCCGTCCAGGAGTAATGCTCTAAATCTTCGCACAATTATCTCCGAAGCGTCCGACGGTTGAGGATCGAGCTCGAGCGAGGTAAGCTTTTTCCAATGGCGTCCTTCCAATCCATCACCGGGCAGAAAAATCACCACCAGAGGGCGCACCCGGTATGCGACAACTCCCCCGGCACGACCCAAACCACACTGCCATTTTTGCATTATTCAACAAACGTGCCGCACGTGCCGGTGACAGCACCGACTTCCCATCGATCGGTCGCCACCGCCGGCTGTAATCAGCCGGTTTGCACTCGACGGGTGTCACAACTGCGTACTTAATAAACATGTCCACCTCACGTATGGTACCGCGACGCGCCACTCGCCACCCCGCTGCACGGCCACAGGAATTTCGCTTTCCACAGTTTTCCAAACAAAGAGCGCCTGCGAAAACCCACACGGCCACAGCCCGCTGAGGGAGGTTTGCGATTTATGCGACAAAGTTCATGTGTGTGTATGTGTGTTTGTATGGGCCAACCCCACCAAGCTGGTTGATTAGTTTTCCTTGAATTTTGCAAAGCGGTTCATGCTTATGTTTCGCTCGCCGGCCGTGTCTTCAAAGGCTGGCTGCCCTGAAAGTAACGTCAGTCAGTCAGTTTGGCACACGGTTTGACACACGTAGGAACGTGCAGAAGCAATTTGTCCACAAAGCGTCCATCAAATGGTTTCGTAATGTGATTTGCTGCTAACTGAATGGAAAACGGCCGATGAGGGAATCGTTGTCGGTATGAGTTTCAGCAGAAGAATGCCGATGTTGGCTATAAATAATTTCCAAATGCAAAGGTGTGTGAATATTGCATGATAATAATGGCACCGTGGAGTACGTGGTTGATCCAATCTCGCAAACATTGCAACATTCGTTTAAAAACATTCCAAATCTTCGCTTTGTGATCTTCTCAACATCCAAGTCCGCATCTTAGCACCCTTTACAGGCACCTCACGAATGTCCGAACCCAAACAGCGCACGCATCCCGCAAAGGCCCCTGCGTCCTAAAGTGTATCGAAGCGCATACCAAACGAACACATTGCCGCCGATTAGGGCAGAAGACTCTCTCGGCGAAGGTCAACGCACCTGCGTCATCTTAATTGGATGCTGCACATGGATTTCACGCTCCGGTAGTTGCGAGCCTGCACAAAAACCCCTCGGCACAAAGGCTCGGCGTTGCGTGCAGCGACGCGCAATCAGTTCACTTGCTGCTGAAAATTAGTCTTGAAAATTGGAAACCCCTGAAAGCGTACTACGCGGGCACGTATTTGCGTGCACTTGAGGGGCAGCGAAATGTTTTTTTTTTTTTCATAATACCTTTTTTCGAGGACTGTCTTGGCGTTTTGGCGAGTGATAAACGTCTTCTCTTTCTGTCCCCACCTTGATGGGAATTTTGTGAAAAGGCTGCTGAAGTTTTGCTCTAATTTTGGGTGTGCTGATTGTTTTGGTTCGTTAATTTTTGCTCCAAGCTATCTTTCCCGAACGCGGGTGCAACGAACTTCGGCCTTCTTGGAAACCTGCGCTCGGGAAAACATCTCCGTACTAATTGACGAACGATCCGTAACGGCGTACATGAACTCAGAACAAGTGCATGATGGGAGGAGCGGATCCAAAGATCAGCCGCACTCGAAATCGTGACGGTGACTTGGAGAAGCAAAAACTTCGAGCTCGGTAATCATAGGCACGATAAGACGCTTACCGCCGCAACTCACAACAAAGTACTGCTGTTGCTGCTACCCGCTGTAACTTGAGGACGTATTTAAATAAACGTTACTTTTCGTAACATTTATGCTAATGAATATTCATGTCCGGTGAGTCCGGCGGAGCGGGGACGGTTTGGCGAAGAATGAAAAATGGCGTTTTTGGGTGGCCAAGGTCCAGTGAATGCGATCCACACCTGTGAGTGTGTCTTTAGGCACCGTACCGCATTTTTTGGAAAGGATTTTGTTCGGAATGTGGAACACCAGCAGTGCGCACCGTGACCTAGAGCGGATCCTGCCCGACGACGGGGAAAAGGGTCTAATGGACACATTATCGCCCCGGGGACACACCTAACAATCGTTCATTTACACCCAAATGAAGCGTTATTCACGGTTGGTGGCATTGCGACGTACGCGGTTGAGTGTTACGTGCTCTGTTATTAGCTTAAAGTTTGTGACAGCGATGAAGTTGATGGCGTAGTAAGCAGGCTGCGACAAAATATGTTAATTTATGTCACTTGCGCTTGAGGTTTCTATGACAGTTCGGGGTTGATCGATTGATTGAATAGCTTCCGCTGAGGGTGGTTCTCAACAAAATTGCAAAAAATATGTTATGACCCAAAAATTGAGCTTGAAATAAATTCGAGAGTTTGGAACAGTAATATACACTTTTAAATTATGTACAATCATTTTGTAGCACGTACTTGTAACTGCCATGGGAGTTGGCAATTCGAAATTTGTCTTTCTGAAGATCACGTTTTTCAAATCTTATATATTTTTCTATTTTATTATGAAATAGTAACTAGAAGGTCTTCATCTGACATTTCAAAATTTCCAATTCTTTAAAGAATCTTATCGGTTTTTTTACGTAAAACTCACACAACGATTCCACAACTGTAAAGAAGCAGACCAATTGCTCAATTACTACTACTCTGGCATCTTTTGAACATCAGACACAAACAAACCTAAGCAATCATAGGCAGAAGTTCCGTCCGACAGTCTCAAACATACAAGATAAACAAGGTATTAAAAAGACAGTTTGTTTTTTGTCTGAAACGTTTTATTCTCGTCTATCCTAAGCAATTATTTATTTTTTCCGATCCACATCTTAAAACTTTGTGGTATGTTTTTAATCGATATTTGAAAAACAAATATGTGACTTATATTTTGTGAAAATGTGAATATTCAAAGAAAATATAGAATAAATAGAATAAAACAAACTGTGTCATTGACTGTGTTGCTTGACGTTTCCACCAGACAGTAGACTTTTGTCAGAGCAACCCACCAAATCTGTCTCGTTTGTTTATCTTCTTCCAAAGGTATCATAATACTACTCAAACTGACATATATTTATGTATTTAATTAGAGAAAGTACGGCCTGACTGTATTGCTTATAGCTATACTTAAAACTAAACAATGATTATTCATATGGGCATTTCCTTCACATTAGATATATCGGTACCTGACGTCAAACTGATATATCGGCCTGCTATATGTCGATCTGAGATAAAAATCAGCAAAGAATTCATATTTTTTTACTCAATAACTTTCATAACTCATTTCTCTTTACTAAAGAAAAAGAAGGAAAGGAAAAAAAATGTTTGAACCCGTTTTTCGACTGTGTCTTTAGTTATGACAGTTGCTGGTTATTCGAACCGCTTTTGAATCGAAATCCTCCAATAATCCAGGAAGTTGTCTCTGTGGTCAGCAACGAACTTCCGAACACATCGAATCCACCCATCCGGTAGGCAATCGTCCCCAATAAATCTTCCACAAATGCTTCCACCCGCATCGTATCCAGAGCGGACCGGTGCACATACATACACAGACACCGACTACAAAAAGGATCCATCCATCTCCTTCACGGCCGGAAGCCTTACGAAACATTGGCCCTCGGTGCAAGCTGCAGTTGCAGGCCTAGTCGTGGGTGCATTGAGCGCACGAAGCTGCAATTTGGCGTACTTCGGTCGGTTCGGTTGCAATCGTGACCCCGGTCACGTCCACGTCCACGTCCACTGGAGCAGCTTTCCAGAACGGGGCTAGGGTTAATCACGACTTTGCTAACGGCTGACAAATGACCAAAGCACCGGACAACCAGCCCGGGCAACCCGGCGGAGTACACGGTTCGGAGAAAATTATTAGAAGCCCTATAATAATAGTCGAGACCGTGTCCGGTCCCGGGCGCAAGAAACCGCGTGTCGGCGAGACCGGGCTGTTGCAAACCGTTTTTCGTCGGAATGCAATCAATCTGCGCTTCGGTGCAGCGCCGGTAGCTGAAACCGGGGCTTTGGGATGCACTCCATGCTTCGGCCGCATAAGCAACCGGCACACGGTGAAGCTCCGAACGGAAGCTAGGAAAGTACAATTAGCATTTCCTGCCGCCTGCCTGAACGTTTCGGGCACAAAATGTAGCGTTTCGGGGCGGGATTTTATGCAAATACTGTACTAACATCCGGGGCGGG
>JXWZ01009660.1:0-11992 GCA_000956215.1 Anopheles farauti No. 4
GTGTGCACACGCTTGTACGATTGGTTGGAGTATGAGCAAACATAAGCTAACTAACTGCGGCGATGCGATCAGGTCCGGTCGAACAACGGTGAACTGCAACCGACCCGGGCTTCTTATCAGACGGGACGCACCCGTCGGACACCTACCACCGGCCACGGTGAAATACAGTCAACATCGCTACGCTTGTCCGTTGCGCAGCCATTGATAACGGAGCGGATCGTTTGCAGGGCCTTGACAAAACCCGGTGTGATGTTCCGTCCCCCTTCCCCCCCTCCCCCCTCCAACCGATGATGTTGGACAGCATGCATCGGGCGCAGAGTGTGTAATGAACTCACGCGTATGTTTGTCCACCACCAATCTTACGTGTATTTTTAACCGTTTTTTTCTTCCTTCAACCAACGATATGATATCGCAAATTCGAAAGTTTTATGCATGTTTTGTTTAATATATTGTATACTTTTCATAATAAAGACACTTATTGTTATCGATTTTCCGATCCATATTCGCACGCATACTTCCCATCATCGCCGGCCGCGATAATGACCTCGCTGATTATGTTGCCAACCGTCCACCGTTGGGGGGATGTTTTGAAAGGGTAAAGAAAAATCAGTACACGTAGCCAGTTCACACTCGCCAAACAGCGTCCGGCCAAACCAAACAATGTTAACGCGCGCAACAGTTGCGAACGACGGTGCGACGAGGGCGCATACGATGTCCCACAAATTAGGCTCGTGATTGCACCGCAGCCAGCCCGTGCGGGAAACGGACCTCCGCAGCCGGCAGGTATAGGATGGGAAAAAGGGGGTGCAAAAAAAGCACTCAAACGAATCCGATACGCGCTCCGGTACGTGTGCGAATGCTAACACCGGCGAGGACGAACATGCCTCGCGCAATATTTACACACTTTTCTACACAAGTCCCTGTGTGCGTGTGCATCCAGAATATGGCGTTCTGTGATTTTGCGTTTCGTTGCGTTCCGGGGGTCTGCGTTGAAGGAAACAAATATTTGCCCAACCATCGTGCAGCGGAAATGGTGCGCGTTGCAGCATAAACGAGCCATGCCACGAGAGAGGAAATAAGAGCATTTTTGCGAGAATGGTATTGCGATTGAGAAAATGTTGCTAACCGATTTTTGGTGTTATCACAATCGCAATAATTCTATAAGTTTACATCCATACCACCCCGGACAGTTGGAGGTTATCTTGCTTCAACAACTACCGGCAGCCCGGTGAAGTGTTGTACAAAGGTTAGTTGACCGAACAGGTTGACAAACGTTGAACTCGTACTTCGCTACGGCTGGTGTTTCTAACCATGTTCGTTTGGCGCGAGCAATCGACCAACCCCGAGGACAAACCCATTCCGGAAGCTCCTCAAGTGTACAAGCACGAACATCAAAAACTAAACTACCGGCTCCGGGCGATGGCCACCAACGCCACTGGTGACCATTCGTCACCTTTACACGCACTCACACCAGCACACCGGGTGATGGCCGATCTATCATTCGATGCCATTCGAGTGAACAAGCTCGTTTTCACCTATTTGACACTTATCTTCGGCACCTTCAAGAAAGCTGCTAACCGTTTTCGAACCGATACAACCCGGGGCAATCAAAACCGTATTCGAGGGTGAGGAAGTAGCTCGTTCGTGTTCGGGTAAGTGTGTGTGTGTGTATACGTATGTTTTGAGTTGTGCGAGAGAGCGTGTGTGACCCGTGTTCCGTACAAAAGTACGCCGTGTTTTGTCGTGTCGTTGTCCGGTGTCAGTCTTGTCCGGGCAATAAGTTGACTGATTGATAAGCAGAAAATTGATTGAATTTCCCTTCACGCAGCGTGCCGGGATGTTTCGGGTGGAAGAACGAAGACAGCGATCGCGTTCGCGTCTTTAAGAAATCCACACGTACACGGCGATTGTTGATGGAAACCATGTCCCCGAAAAAAAAAACGTGTCTTGTCCGTTCGATCAGTTTAAATAGATTCTACAGTTTGAACCATTAAGTTGAATTGAAATTAATAGCACCCGCATCGAACCACATTCCCTCCCTCTCTCCGTTTCTCTTCCTCCTCTATGATCGGTTCGGTTACGGAAAAGTGGAGCAGAATGGAAAATAAATTGAACATAAAACCCAATTACTAAACGACCGACGAAATTAATCCGGCACACGGAAACACCCCGCGACGTTCTGCCTAAAAATTCAATCCATCGATCAGCGCGACGACAGACGATCGCATAGAAACACACTCGGGCGAAAGCTCGGTCTTACCACCGTCGGCGGTTCTTCGGTTCCAACGAACTACCGACCGAGCTTTCGTCGCCCGCTTCGGGATGCGATGACAGTTTAAAGCGTTGGAATTTGTCTGTAAACAGTCATCGGCAACGAGAGCCGGAGCGCGGAGGCGGATCGTGGCGTCTAGTGTTTCACAAAAGGAAGTGCCGCCACCGTCGAGCGTAAGAGGTGTTTTCTCGACCGGCTCGAACAGGAAAATGGGCCCGCGAAAGATCGCCAATGGGGAGGGGGAGTGGGGTGTTAGGGAAGGAAACATCCACGTTTTCGATGCGATCCTTTCGTGCGGCCTACTCAGATTGTGTTTTATTAATATTTTATTTTGTCATTTGTCCACCTTTCTTCCACCGGTGGGTACGCGTACGCGGTAACTCAACGCACGAGGTCAACCGGCAGGCAAGGACGTGCACGAAGCGGAATCGACAAATGGCCATTTTCAATAAAATTCTTGTTTCTCAGCGCTTATTTATTCAAACGAAGCACTTCTGCCTCTCTTTTTCTCTCTCTCTCTCTCTCTGTCTCATCATGGGTTCACCTCCCGTGCGGCATACGCCAAGGTGACGGCATGGACAAGTGATCGGTAACATCACGAGCGCTGAAGAAGGGAGAAGGGCGGACGACAAAACCCCGTCCCACCCTTACCCGCTCCACCCGTCCGTCAACCGGGAGATCAAAAACCTTTTTGCCGGCGCTCGGTGGCGGTGGAGTTGTTGGGATGAAAATTGACACTAAAATAACGACAACGATGACGACAGGCTTCCCTGGTCCACGGTGAGTGTTGCGGCCCGCGGAATGAAGGCTGGAACCGTATCCTAAGCAATATCTTGAAATCTTGATACACCCCGGGAGTGATCGACGACGGTGCGCAGGATGGCAGGCAGGTAAAACACGTACTCCGAAACCGGACGATCGTGAAGAACGAATCAAAACGACCTCAACGCGTCGGCGAACGGGTTCAAGTGATGCTGACGGTGGCCAAAGGACGACCGAAGCGAAAGCCGGGAAGAAAACCCGGGCACACCAAATGAGGCAGAAACTTGCGACGAATAAAAACGACGATAGAATTGGGCGACGGTGAGTTTGCCGGCTAATGTCGGCGGAGATGAAGAAGGATAAATCAAAAGGTAAACAACCACTTCTAAGTAGATGCACCGCTCGCGCAAACACTACAGCAATACTTTCCGGACACCTTTTTTTTTGGTTTTTGAAAAAGTGCGGAAAAGATATCCTTTTAACACGGATAACGCTTTCGGTAGAGATATTTATTTGTTATGCCTTTTTTTTGCACCACAAACTTTTCGCATATTTCGACTCAAAACTGTAACTCTTACATTGTAGCGTGAGTAGCATCCACAAACGCAATAGCACTAGAACACAAAACGTGGCATAAAATTGTGTTTGTTTCACTGCCGTGTCACTCACTACGCTTAAGTGCTTTTAAATAATACTATTGATTAAACAACAAACGCCACCACATCCACAGGGAACATACGCTACTCGCCAGATGGCGCCACTTATTTCCATTTTACTGTTTTTTCTCCACCCTCCTGCTCCCTTCCCCCTATTCACTCTCTCTCCCTCTTTCTCTCTTTGCCCACGCGTGAAATTATTCCCCCCGGGCCCCGGTGGGACAAGCATCAAGCATCAAACACTCGTGCAGTCATGTTTGGAGGACCTTGGCTGGCGCGCACCATGCCATAATCGAATATGTGTGATTTTTACGACCTATTCCGAATGCGCAGGAACGGTTTTTACTGTGCCGTGCCGTGAGGACTGGCTTCTAGCGGGCGCAACGATGAGCGGTGGAGCGGGGACAACCCAACCATCTGGGTAAATATTTTTATTTGCCCAACATTTTCAGCCAGATTTTCAATCGTATCGGTTTGCGGGCTTCGGTGGTGCTGGTGGTGGTGGTGGTGGTGGTTCTTCTTCTATCAACCAATTGACGACCAGCGACCGGGCAGGATGGTTCGCGGTGTTGCGGTTTATGGAATTGAAATGACGCAGAGACCGCTTTTTTATGTGGCTGTCTTGAAGACTTCCAACGCGACATGTGGACGACCGTTTGGAAGCGCAACTACTTACAACAAGAGCAGACTAAATATTCTGGGGCACGCTGTCGGTTCTCCTGCAAGGAAGAGGAAGACAAAAACAAGCATATTCCGTTTGGGTACGCATTTTCACGCCTCCACCTAATGCCACCGTTACACGCCAACCGATGTTGGTACGCGTGTACTACAAGCGGATGGTTCGAGCTAGAATAAACTATCGTTTTATTGAACAGCCGCTCGCACGCAGGTGATTGTAGCAGGCCATGCGATTCACCTTTAGCGGACGTTATTTTATTGAAGGTGTCTGAAGGGCCGGGTAGTTTTGTTCGACGGTGAGCGTAAACCCCGCGCACAAAAAAACAGAACCGTGTTGTGTAAAAGTCACCCAACTTCTGGTCGCTAATCGAATGGAATCCATCGATAACACACGGGCATAAAATGATGTGTGAGCGTGTGTGAGCGAGTTTTTTTTTTGCTGTTTCAAAACGGATGCACCCTCCCTTCCTGAGGTCGTGTGTCCTTGTATATTGTGTGTCAGCTTTAATGGCGCTGCCATTTAGGTGGCTTCTTTCCGCGGACTGACGGGCTGGCTGGGCTCAAATCCGGCGGCCTACGGTCTTCCGTCGTACCACTGGCAGCAACATCGAAGCTTAGAGCGAAGAATGGGCCTTAAAAAGGCAATCGGCTTTTTAAGCCTTTCGGAGCTGTGGTGCTGCATGTGTGCCCGTGTGTATGGGTGTCTATGTTTTTGTCTTCTTTTTTTTTCGCGTACATGCACAGGCCAACGGCACTGCTGGCAGTTTAAAACCGTCGCACGACGGTTTTTTTTCTCTCTACTCCATCGACTGCCGTTCGCACTTTCGTGTCATCGGGCGTATTAATGTTCACTCGTGCTCATGCGCCCCGGTTTTCCTCCAACGGGCTGCGTGTATGTTTTGAAAATTTTGTCGGAACCGTGAAATAATATTATAATCGGATTACGCTTTACATTTTATGTTTACTACTAGTTTTGCCCCGGGAACCCCGGACACTCAGTGGGATGGCGGAGGAACACACCTCAAAGCACACAACCCGTTCCTGCCTTTTCTCCCTTTTCTCTCTCTCTCTCTCTCCCACGGGTGTCCCACGGGAGTCGGAACAGAAAGCGCCTTTTGTTCGGCGATTTGCGTTGTCTCAGCGTGTGACTGTGCGACTTTTGTAATCGTCTAGCCCAGAACAAAAAATACAAACAAAAAAAAACCCGGCGTTGAACCAGAAACACGGAAGCACACCGTTGCCGAGAACGCCAGCCAGAACTGTCACACATCTCAACGGGACGAGAGCGGGAATTTGTTCCTAATTGCACATATTTCAGCGCTTAACTTCCACACCGAGGTGGGGGGGGAAAGCAACATAATAGCTGCAACCACCGCTCGAAACAGTTCGCTAAGCCTTTCGGGAAAAGGTGAGAAAATGCTGATTCGCTCAGCCCGGCCAGCATCTACCGTCAACAGAAGCAGACAAAGTGGCAAACAAAAGCGCTCGCTGTTAAGACCACGCCCAGCTTTAGACGCGATGCGTGCATTTATGTTTCCTCTCCCGGGTGTATGTGTGTCGGCAGTCAGAACGGAAAGAACACCCAGCAATTATGCAGGAAGTTCTCGACCCACATTAAATAAACAAAAAAAAAGCCCCTAATGCGCAAGAACGAATGTGCTCATTCGGCTTCCCCTTCCCCGCCCAACCATTCAAAGGGAGGAGAAAGAAATAAAGATGGTTGCGTTGTTTTCGGAAGCATAAAAAATAGTATCCCACCACCACGTTTCTGACACTTCAAACGGTAGTGATCTTCGTTACGGTGGCGATTATGCTGGTAGTTTTTACGATGCGAGCCCAAACGAGAGCGACCGAGAAAGCGCTACCGCATGCGAGATGGGGGAGGGTTTAGAGATACAATATTCGATACATGTGTAACTACACAACACTAGACGTTCACGCTTCGGTTGCACCTAGCACCTGAAAAAGTTTCAACGGAGGGAAAAAAAACCAACGGTTGAAGAAAAAAAAAAACATATGGCCGATAGGAGGGATCGTGAAGCGCACCGTGCCAAGCAAATAAACCATGTCGATCTTTCTCTTTCATCCACTACGTATCTCCTTTTCGTCTTTACTATTTTGCAACGCTATGCTCGGTTGCCCGGAGCTCTTCTCTCCTCTCGGCGCTGGACGGTAACAGAAAATATGAATTATATACCAGCCATTGCTGGCCGCCCCAGCAATGGTTGCCAGCGTTGATCGCGATCGTGCGATCTATCGAAGCGCCTGGAAAGAAGCGAGAGCGAGAGCAGAAGAGGCCCGCACCGGACCGCACCGTCGCTAGCAAACTGCGCCGAAAAGGGCAGTCATTAATTGTAATGATCGATTCATTTTTTCCTCTCGCCCGTACCCGTTCGGGTACGCGTTTCGGTTTTCTCGCTCTCGAGCTAAGCGCAAAGCAAAGCGCACCCCAACGACGAAGTTCACAGCAACGAAAGGGAAACAGAAACTCGTTCACTTGCGGCCATTTATTAATTTGCTCCCGTCCCCGGGCATCTCCACCGCAAAACCAAACCCGAAAGCCACTCATGCATAACTGATGTACGAGGCGAGGCTTTGTGCAGTGAAGCTGAAGTAATTTGACATCGTAGCGTCTTTTTGTGCGTTCCAGTTCTCCTTCCGCGTCCCTCGTTGTGCCTCGAGCCGAGAGGGTGGAAATGGTGGGAGACGGCGGCTGGCCGATCGCAAGATGGCCGATTGAATCGAGCCGAGCCGAGATGATATTCAATATCATCCGGCGGAGTGAGTGCGCTCAGCAAGCAGAGCGATTAAGTGATCGAGTTTTATCGAGATCCTCATGCGTGGGGTTGTGGTATGCGGTACCGTACAAGACGGGCCGCTGATCGTTGCCATTGTGCAACGGGAACCGTCGACAGGTCGTTGTTATTGTGATCGGTGCGGGGTGAAATTATCGTTCAACCCATCAACGACAATTGTAATGGCTCAATCGGATGCTTAATTCAATTGGACTTTTTTCATGCCGATGGCATGGCTGACTTCGAAAGCGTTTACACAACAGCGTGGGACAAATTGTTCCCGATCCAAGTGCTTAATTGGTTGCTGTCTGTAAAAAAAAAATGTACTCGAAGACAGATTTTTAAAAACCGTCTCAATACAGTTTCAACACACAAATAAATGCTCATTTTATTTCAAACAATTAATAGCGTCTCGAAAAAAAAGTTAAAAACTGACAAAATATATCCGATCGTTTGTCTAATACTTAACATAATCAATAAAAATTCGTGCAAAATCGCTCTAAGACATACAACCCACTGCAGCAGCTGATGTTGTAAATTGTCAAAGAAAACATGTCAATCGACTAGCTCCGGTGCGGGGCAAGCGGTCAGTTTGACGCACCTACCAGCACTCGGGAAGCCAGATTGTTGCCCCTGCCAGCTGCCACAGGAAGGGCCACACTTGAGTGAGGACAACGACAACAGTTCCCTCGAAAGCTGTCAAACGCTTCTCATCCTCGACGGTGTAAGCCGCCATATGGTGCGGCAAACTTTCCACCCGAGCCGTCGGCAAAACGGCACTGTTTCGGGGCGGCTAATTGAAATGTTTGTGCAACCTTCACATGAGCAAACGATCGCGCTGGAATTTTGCTTCCCTGCCGGCCTTTGCTGCCGAAGTTTGCACCGCTCGAAACGTTCGAAAATCAAATCCGCCGGATTTACCCGAGGCCGATCCGTTGCTAATCCACCCCGGGGGGTTGCCGTTGTTGTCGTAGTAGCTGTCGAGCCCATTATTCGGCCGCAGAAAGGTGACGAATGTATTCAGCGCCCCGAAAGTCAACCTTTCGAGCGAACGAAACAAATTGACCGAAACCGAAACATACCTCTCGAGGAGCTGCCGTTGGTCCTTCAATGGGCTGTGAAAATCCGCGTGAGGATGGGATAGTTTTTTTTTGTGTGTGTTGACCGTGGTTGAATGTGTATGAGTGAAAGCAGCCATGGACAAGGAATATGAAACGAACAAAAAAAAGTGCCAACGAAATGAACCAAATCACCGGCTCCCACCAGGGCTCAATTTCAGCTTCCTCGCACCAAACAAACCAATTATCACACAACCCGAACACGCTGAACCGACAGCTTATTTGAGCGCTAAATTAATTTTTAGATACCTACCCGTCGCGGTGCTCTGTTTCCGTTTTTTTTCTTTCTCGTTCATCTACCGATATTGAATCGCGGTACAGAGCACCGAAGGCTGAAACAAAATCGAAAGAAAGAAAAAACTCCGCTCCGGCACACCGGAATATCGGTGGGAAATTGGCCACGGCTTCGCCAGGCGAAGGGAAAGCCGGTTAAAAACCGCCGGAAACAAGCTGGAAAATGAAAATCGAATCGGTGCCAATCGCGGCCGCAACGCGTCCGTCAGCGAGAAAACATGGACTGGGGAAAAAAAAGAGCGGCCACACAAAACACAAAACTGCCCAACGTAACGTGAAAGTGAGAACCGAACAACGAGTCGTACAAGATTCGAACAAACAGCAGAAAACGTTGTTCGACAACGGTATACGTTTGTTTCGTTTGTTTGTTTGCTATGTTTGTTTGTTAGAGAGTGTGCTTTCGTATGGCTGGTTTTGGGTGTAGGGGGAGGAGGAATCGAAACGCGAGCTTTTACCGGGACGTTCGTGCCGCGAACATTTAACGGAAAAAATAAAACCGACACACCCGCGTGAGTCACAACAATTCACTTCACCCACCGGGAGATGGCTTAGTTAAAAATATTGAAGCAAAAGGAGAGTTGAAAATAAAATCAGAAACATCAATCGATTCAATCGATTCAATAAACGAAACCGGCACCGATCGCTGATTAAACGGGCTGTGCGGGGAAATGAAATAGGAAAACTCTCCTCCCAGCACACTGTGGGCCCGATTCCGAATCAATTTCGCTGCGCCAGGTTTGCAGCGATTCATATTGATCAATTTGTGTTGTGTTGTTGTCGTTTGATGCAAAAGAAACGCCGTTTCGGCTTTCGGCGGACACGGCGGCGGCGCTCGTCTACGTGGCGGCGTGCATGAAATTGTGCATTTTATGCGATGTGCAATGCAATGATGTTAATGCTGACTGACAGCTTATTAAAGCACCGCCCGTCCTCTCCCGCACCGGCGTTGCAGAAGCAACAAATCAGTGCACAAAATTGTTTGCTCGCTGGGTGTATGTATTTGTGTTGCTTTTGTTCACTCCAAGTCATGATCTTTCCGACATGACAGCTGACAGAGCAGTATGTGCGAAGGGGTGGCCTGACAGGGGGGTAGAGGGGAGTGGAAGGATACCTCGCAGTAAACCGAGTAGAAAGGGGAAAAAAAGAGTTCGCAACCCCGTGCTACCTGCCAGTGCGCTGAAGCCTCGCATAGCGTAGGACAATGTTATTACAAACCGACTGACAGGCTTTTTCCAGGCTTCCATGCTTCCTTGCGCAACCCACATGTCCTGCCGTGCTCGCATGCATAGTGGTAACTAACCATTCACACTCCACTCAACCACCACCAACCGCTTACGTCTACGTGTATCTTTTTTTTTTTTTACCGGATAATGACATGGATGGTACATGTGTTATGTATGAGTTTTTATTGAATTATAATGTTATTTCGCGTAATGAGATTTCAGTTCGGTTTTTGCTTGTTTTTCATTGGATTTTCTATGGTTGATTTTACACGTTCAAGCACGTGTATGGGCCTGTTTTCGCTTTCGGATGGCTCGCGTGTGTGTGTGTGTGTACACGCGCTAAAGGTCGTAAAGTGGTAGGTAATGCAAATGCTTGGCACGGAGACACTTCTGATGGCTGCTTAAATAAAGCTCATCAAGTGTCATGACCCTGCAGCTGCTAACGTGTAGCGCCATCTAATTACGGATGAGTTTTTTCTATTGTAAAATTTTCGATTTTTTTAAAGTAGACATCAAGTTGAAAAAAATCTTTTTTTTTACCAAATATTTAAATTTGTTTCAAATCGGTTCTGCCTTTGGTTAAAATTTCTCGACTCGTAAAAGTAGCATGTATTCGCTCGCGAATGTTTTGTTAAACATGCAACCGACTTGTTTGGGGACATTTTTTAAATAGAAAATGAAGCCGTTTAAATTTCTATCCATAAGAATGCCATATCTCCATAAAATTAATGCTCTTTATGAGCACAGTCAAATACGATCCAATTCGTCATATACTACAACCTCTTAATTCAGTTAAAGTAAAAATACTTAATTCACTATAACATTTAAAAACGGACCATATTTACTCATAGTTGTTTTTTTATATGCGTAAAGTAAATGCAATGAATTAAAACATGAAATTCATTATTTATTTCGCATTTTTCTAGCCTGGATAAAGAAACATAATTAACAAACCACCGATTTTGAAATCCAAAGCAACTCACTCAAAACCACAGTAAAAGGCGTCACCAATCTTCGTTGCAAGACTTTTTGCATAAAAATACGTTCCCTCTTCAAACCTTCGCGGCCGTAGTAACCCAGCTCCCCAGCTCCAGAAGCCAGGAAGAGGAAAGGGAACGCTCAGCCCCGATCCCCGTACACCGGCCCAACAACGTGACAACGACACGCAGGGTTTCGCGTCGTGCACGCGGAAAAGTATAGATTTAATGTTATTTTCATGTTTTAATGCTTATCAGATCTGTGTTTAAAAAAAATGGCGGAACTGACGGATGCCAACGCGCACGGACGGACGCTGCCGGGCTTTCCGAGGGTTTGGTTTTCGTGCGCGCTCTTTCTTGCGGCCGGAGCGACCGTCGGCGGGATGGCCTCCTGTCACCTCCTGTCACTTGCTGCCCGCTTTGTGTGTTCGCCGTTGCGTTTTCGTTTGCGTGTGCGTCCTGGGCCTGGCAGGCGTCCGGAGCGGGGGTCTCTGCTGGGTCCGCGGAACATCACATCAGCGCCATAATTACCCACGGCGCAAAGGTTGTTGCTTTTTTTTTAGTCAGGGATTACTCGGTTCGGTTGCTGTGGAGCGAGAGTGAAAATTTTCCCCGAGTCACTCCACGGGGGAAGGGGAGGCCACACCTTAAGGGCCTCACCGTACCGCCGTGCCCCCGGTGGACTTTTCGCTTTGAATAAAATTAATTATCTTGACGGTTGTGTTGGACGTTTTTATTTTCACGACCTAAAACAAAGGCACCCGGGTGCGGACGACGGTCGAACGTCCCGAGCGACAGGCAATCGGTGATCGCCGGCCATATCCGTTTTTGTTTCCCGAAACTATAACAAGGCCATATTTGTTCTATCACAACCGTATCCCGTTCCGGTTAGATTCCCCTCTCGAAATTCGACATTGCCCCTAGATTTGGTGGTCCGGCGCTAAAAAAAAAAACACGAGCCATTTTACTTCTACCCTTGCAGCGTACGATCATCGCAACCCCTCCTGCTAGCATGATGAGCATTCTTGAGAAGGGACCCTCTAGCGTCCTAGCATTGGAAAAGGTGTGTACGCGCGCGCACAAAACACGCTTGTTGGCCATGTTGTTACTACTACCGGTTTTTTTTTCGTTCGTTCGTTCGTTAATAAATCGTTAAATACGCTCTTTACAGCCGTTTATCCAGGGTGTGCGTTCCAAAACAGCGAGCAGCAGCAGCA
>JXWZ01009661.1:0-10622 GCA_000956215.1 Anopheles farauti No. 4
ATTTACCACACCCACCGCGACCGAGGGTCCCAGTGTGCCGTTTTCTAATGGCGAAAGATAATTAATGGATGGAATGTGCCAGTGACGGGTGGATAAAATTAATCGATGATTCCCGCTCGGAGGCATTGCTGTTGTCGGCAAAGCGCTCGTGCACCACAAGAATAGGTCGAAACGTTCTTGTTCACGTGCGTTGGCAGCATGAAAATTCATTGTCCCTTTGCTGCGTTTCCCCGCGTTTTTTCCCACCCTCCCCGCTGTACAGTCGCAACGCCGGTTTTAAATGCCACCGACGACGGGGCGGCGCTGAGTGCTGCGTGAAGCAAAACAATAGCGGAAAGTGCTACTACCAGAGTGCACAGAGCCTACAGGGTTAGGGTGTTTGTGTGCCAGTGTGTGACGGTGTTTGGAATTATGAAAAGTTTGCCAATGGCCAACGGCGCACCGAGAGTGGCGGTGGCGCAACGGCGCAACGCTCGGTGGAGTGAAGCGGCCACTATTAATGGTTCACTTATGTCGCGAGCCAAGATCTAGGTCAGGTCTTTTATTATTGTGCGATTCGTCGTGCGTTGTGGAACAGTGCCGCACACACACACACACACACACGCATATACACTGCATTTAGCGCTGCAACATTATGGCGCTGAAAGGCTCTTAGCACGCTGTGAGGACGGAAAAAGCGTTTTCGGTATCGCTTTTTATTCCCATCCGCTGGCAGGAGGCAACTGAACGGCATTATGCTGCAAAACCCGGACCGGGGCTATCGCTGTCGTGATTATCGGGTGGCCCTGACAAATGCCGGCCCGATTGGAGGCATGGCGAACATGGTGCACGGTCGGTGGTTGCCGGTGGCCGCGTTCACTATAGGATGCATCCTTTATGAGCGTGGTGTGGTGAAGCGGCCTTTTGAAGATTGCATGTGTGGCGCGGGCACGGGCGGTCGGGTGTGGGAACGTTTAACCAATATGCACGCACCCGTTTGCCGCGACCGTGCCAGGTATTGCGTGCCGTGCGAAAGGACCTTCACGCGTTTCACGCTGCGCGTGTTTGAAGTGCAGCAAATTGCAAATGCAGCAGCAGAAGCTATCGAGCCGAGCCGTGCGAGGCATAAACGGGGCTTAAGCATGGAAGCATGTTTTGATGACCTGATAATCATAATAATAATCGTAAAAGGTACCGTACCGGTGTGCCGCAGCTCGACGGGCTTCGCGAGGGCTCGGTTGAGGTCAGTGAGCCGGTTGCAGTGAATGGGATCGGGGTGTGATAACCGTGATGGTGTTGGTGTTTGGTTTTTTTTAAAGTAAAATGTTGTTTTTTCATAATTTGAAAGATTATTTTCAATTGAAATGGATTTTTTGTTGTAAAAAAACACACAGTATTTAATTTTGTGTTTAAGGTTTTTTGCATACTTTTACGCGCGCCAATGTGGAAATATTTCGGTTAGCATTTTTGTCATTATTTTATATTTCTATGCGTTCATTCAATCAAGATATAAACCTTCTTAACAAAAGAAAAGTGTAACGCAATGTGGTAACGCTCAATCCCTATTAAATAACTCTGTTTCAAGGAAGCTTTCGATCACCGTTAAAGGTGAATTGAACACGTCCGTTAAATCCTCTTTTCCACTTTCCAGAGCAAAACTCCGTCAAACAAGAACCGCCCATATTCGCCGTAGGTTAACCAAACCCGTGCACGCGCAGCCCGCCGAAGAGGTTAAATCGCAAGGTAATTGGCTAATGGTGCCTGCTCGTTTTCAACGAAACTTCAAGCCACTCGAAACAGGCGGAAATCATAATTCGAGCCCATTTCCTTCCTGCCATCCCGGGTTCGATCGCATCGGGCAGGCTGCGAGCGAAGTCTAATTTCAGCCCTACGCCCCAACACCATTACACACAGCCTAATCTCCTCCGGTTCCGGTGGTTTTGTTGCCGGGCCGGTGTGCTGCAGCTTACGAGGGCCGGAAAGTTTTGCTACGATCTGTGCCGATCTTTGTAAAGTAGCTCCTAGCAGTGGTTCTAGAATATAGGCACCCGTTGTACGAACTCTTTCGGATGCGGAAAATCAATTAATTTTACTCACCCAGTTTCACCACACAGTTGTGCTCCCGCTCCTGCCAATATCGTCGATCGATTCAATGGAAAGTTTCGATAGAAAACTCGAAGGTCTCAGTATCGCACGTTCCGTGAAGGCGAAGTTTAGCGTGCGCGCGTCTTCAGGCAAAAGTTCAGAGATCGATCCAAAGGAAACAAACACCCAATCCAAAGGGGGCAGAGCCCGCGAACCCGAGACAAGCGTCTGGTGGGACAGGCAGCAGAATGTGTGTTAGAAGGTGTGAAAGAGTGATGGCTGATGAAAACTCTATCTTCCTCTCTTTCTCACTCTCTCACCCCTCTCTCGACCCAGCGCAATGGTTTAGAAAATGTGGCAATCGAGAGTAAATGATGATATTAATGCACAGTCGTTGCCGCTTTAACGCGTGGCAGCGCTGGTGGTGCGCTGGAGGAGCGCATTAGGATACCAATTAGTGCCACGTTGCGGGTTGCGAACGGGAGAAGCAAAATAGCAGCAGACGCTGCAGTTGCAACATCAGCTGCCGACCGAAGCTAATTCCCTTTTCCCTCCGCACGGTAAAACCATCTAAAACCGGGCTCCCTGGCCCATGCCGGAGTTGAGGATTTTAATTAAAATAGTTTTTCATCGGCGAAATGTTGCACGAAATCGCTCTTTTCTCTTGCACCCGAACGGGGAGGGGCCACTAATGCCACTAATGCCACTGGGAGATTGAGTTTTGCTTGGGGATGGATGCCGAGGAAAGGATCGTCGTCGTCCGTCGGTCGTCATCGCATGTGCAGTCGACAAATGCAGTTCAGTCCTGTGGGGGGAGGAGCTGGGAGGCCGAGGCTCGGGGCTGTGTGTCCTGCTGTGGTCGATATTCAAAGACCACCGGAATCGGAAGTTGCCCAACGGAAGGATGCTGCGTTGCTTGCGGTCAACCGGATGTATGGTGTAGTACACCGGGCCCGTGTACGTTACGATGGTCTAAAATGGCAGGGAATCTAATCTTCGACTCCGGGGGTATCGTAATATCACGATAACGAATCGGTATTCTGGTGAGCTTTCTGGCGCTTTGGCTTAAACGAGCGATGGATGTCACCAGTACGATTCAATAACATTTTTAAACACTGTTATTGGTACACATTCTTGGTACCATTGCTTTGAATGACGGGTACTTAACTGCAATCGAGAATCCAATATAGCAGCGTGATATTTTAAGCGTAATTTAAACGATGTTTTAGAGTGAAACATAGAGAATAGAGTGCTGCAAGCAGGAATTTATAAATGTATTAAATTTCGTTTTATTCATTTCAATTGATGGTAAATTTGTTTTTTATTGCAATTTTTAAAAAAATTAGTTTGATAAACCCTTTCTTCATTGCCGTATTTAAGCCATTTTTTAGTGTCAGTGTCCATTTATTTTCGCATTTTGTTATTTTTCTCGTCATTTTAGTGAATATTAATGTAAAAAACTTTCGAGTAGAGTAGAGTAGAAAACGAAAACGTAGAGTAAAATGTGTGGAGAGTAAACCCGCATGTAGTTGTAACGGAAAACAACCAATCTGCTACCTAGTACAACGAACGACCTTTCCTTTTAATGTCGCCGACAAACATTTTCTTTCAGTTTCCAGCCGAAGAAATCCTTTACACCAATCGACACTCCTTTTCCATGTTATTGAATGTCAGTTTTTACTCAGTTTTGCTTTGCGGCAACCATTGGAGAGAGACAAAAAAAATCCCTCACCCTCTTTCTCTTGCTCTGTTACCCTTTTCATACGAGCGCCTTTTCCGTGACTCACCCTTGTTTTTTATTTCTGCCTCCCGTTGGTAATCTAGCTTCGCGTGCGTGCTTGTTAGTAGTTCGTTCGGTGATGCTCGTGTGTGAGTGTTTTTTTTTCTCTCACCCATCCTGCGGCGCTTGTTCCAATTTTCAAACTCCCTGCCCGCCACTCGCCTCCCTATCGAGCCTGCCGGCCGGTCCGTCTTACACTGTGTAGCAACGTGCAATTTTTCATGCTTGTTCGAGTTTAAGCTCCTCGAAAATCCGAACCGAAGCGAGAGGGGGGGAGGGGAGACTGCGGGCGGTTTGCAATGTTACCCATTTCTCGTGTGTTGATCCGGGAACGGATCTGCTGCGGACACGTTCCTGCTAGGCTGGAAATATATTGCCGCCTGCTGATGTTCTCGCGCTTTCCGTTTCGCTTCGTTGCCCATTTTTGTTGACAAGTGCTGAAAATCGAAGACGGAGCAAGCGAACGAGTGGAGGTGGAAAGGAAAGGGAAAAGATTTTTCGGAAAAGGGTGTCTCCGTTTATTTTTTGTGTCCGTGTCCGTCCCGCAAACACACACACACACACGCGCCTGGTGGGATGCATTCGGCTTCGGGTGTGGTTCTTATATCTGTGCCGGGAAGAATTCCATCATCTTGCCTGCCATCGGCAGGTCGGTCGGTGTTGAATATACGACCAGCAGCAGCCGTTGTGGTCTCCAGCCACGAGTGTGTCTGTGTAGCCGAATAATATTACCTTTTCGTTCGCTAGAACATCCACAAACAGGCTTCCATACTGGTTGCCCTTCCCCCGCCGGAGGATCTGCAAGATGATAAGCTTTCGGTCGGCTTAGCCACGGGAATAAAATCAGCTTTCGCTGTGGTGGCAAATTGGGAACAGGACAAGAGAGTAATCCACGAACGACTAAAAAAAAAAAGAAGAGAGAAAAGGGAAGGCAAGACAAAAAAATCACAAGAAACTGTTACCAAAGCACAATATTTTCAGCCCGGAACGGCCACGGAAGGACCACTTGTCGTGTGCGAAGTCAAGTGTCGTTTTTCTCACAATAAGAATCCTTTTAAAATCGTGCCGATTTTATTTTCCGCACCACAGATACACGCGGAAATGCGCACCCTCCGTATAATATGCGCCTTCCCGTTCCGGTTGAGAGCCCGCTCGCAGAAGTTTGCATGAGGTGGGAAAAATATTGGTCGAAAAATTCCACCTCGGCTTTCTCGTTCTGGCGGGTGGCCAATAAGTGGGAAAAGTTTCCCCGAATGGGCAAATGTTGCAGGACCTACAGTGGCACCCGGTTCGGTAAGCTGCACCCGGCGGTAAATGATTTATCCGAATACTTTGGCACATTAGCTGGGTTCGTGGTTTTATTTGCATCGCGTCGTCGTGGAAGTGGCGCTACTGCTTACACATGGAAACACATTTTTCCATTTTGTTATTGACTTGCTTTCAGTGATTTGGGTTTTAATTGAAATTTTGACAGCAAACGGGTGTATGTTTTGGGTAGATGAAATTAAAAAAAAAGATCAATTTTTTGGACCAACCATTTTCTGAATAAAGTCTTGGTATAAAGTCAACAAAGGTGGAGCACAAACTCGTTTTCATTTAGAACACTTCTGCGTACATTATTGACCGGGCAGCTCCTGAGCTAAAATAAGTTAAAGTAAATAGTTCACCTACTGCTGGCAATTCGAAGTTCTGCTCTTGTGCCGTGGAAAGCGTAGCGGAAATAGTTTCACTCACCTGGTGCAATTGCTACTCGGCTGCCCCCTTGAGGCTTAAAACTTAAGCCCAGCTGCAAGCGGGATGAGATAAGGGGCCACACAAGCTTGCCATTATATTGTTGCGTAACGCTGAGCGAAGAGTGGAATGCATTTTTATATTTAGTTTCTTTTTTTTTACATTGAATGTACAAATTGAACATTGAAAATAAAGGATTTAAATTTGTGAAACGAGTATGCCTTTTTGATTATTTTAATAGTTTTTTTTTAAAGATTTTTAGATTAGAATTTTGAAGACTTCGTCGCATTCCTTCCAAACCCAAACCCAATACAAATACCTAAATACCTCCGCAAACAAAATGTCGACCAATGTCGATGTCAAAACCAGGAACCCAGGTTCACCGATTTGCTGCTAATTGATTTTTGTTCTCCTTCTTGTAGCCCTAGGCCAGCTGGGTATTAGTTAGAATCTGATACAATGATTGTTTCAACCGGCAGCCGGCAAGGTTTTTAGCAGGAAGGCAATTTCGAATACGTTTCTAAGAAACATACAGTGGTACAGCGCATGGAAGTTCAAAAACCTCGGTACCAAACGGTATTACTTTCGGACACCCGTCCCCCTTCGGAAGGGTGGCATGCGGGCTACCGGATCGTTACATCTTCGGGCGGCGATCTGGGTGGGGTTTCCAGGAATTGAATTAAATGCCTCCGTAGATAAGACCGTAAGTAGTGTAATCCATTAAAATGTTTAATAGTGAACATTAGGGAACGAGAGGAATGTGCCTTACAGCAAACGTCTCACAGGAGTTTACCTTTCCTTCAGTGGAGAGGGTGCGTTTTTTTCTTTCGTTCTGTTCTGTTCGATCGGAAAATTTACTTGAATTGAATGGAATCTGTGGAACATCCGCTTACGGTGGCTTATGTTTTGGAGAAGAATTTCATGTGGTTTTCTTCCAGCTAGCGGTCGGTCTTTTGGTGAAGTTGAAGCATGGATTTCGGTTCGATTTAAATGTATGATAGGGGCAAACAAATGTCTCATAAGATGTAGGCTCGTTAGTAAGATAGGCTGGCATCAGCTACGTGATTGAATAAAACATTTATTAACTTCCAGCGCTGCTTGAACCTATCTAGTGCTGCTCCAAATGTTTCGCTCTATCCAAAACGAACGACCGAAGACAGAACTTGATTTCTTACCTCGCACAGCATGCTCGACCACTTGACCAAACCACAGTATTAAGCAAATTAATTGAATCCTGCGAAAGACGTAATTGCAAACTAGATTTATAATCGAGCTAATTATCGTCCATCGGTGTAGTATGTATCGGGCGCGCAAAAGTCATCGCAAAGGAAACGCCCGATAAGCGCTTTCGATTAACGAACCTCCTAATGATCTCGGATACGAAACCCGTACGAGGCACCATCGAGGGTACGATTCCTTGGCGGTGGTTGTGACCACGCATCATTGATCGGGGAAAGAGTTTTCCGTAGACGAACGTCGGACGTCCGAGCGGGGGAAGATCGATTCGATAGATTTATAAATTATCCGAAGTATTTTGGTCCCTCGGACTGTGTGTCTAGCTTCACACACCCAAACGAGACGAAGCGTCTAAAAACAAACCAAGTGTTTCGTTCGCTCTTCCGGGGTACCACTTTGAGACTTAATAAATAAGGTTATCAGAAAGGAAGGTGGCTTCAGTGCGGCTCATAGCAGTGGTGAACAATGCAGCATTGATTTGAAATATTAATCAGTTCAAATAAATCGCTCTGGAACACTTTACGCAGAAAACTTTATGCACTTCGGACTTAAAAGGAAGATTATGTGGCCTACAGGTATGCCGTTTAAAGTATATTAAAGCGTTATTAACACTAAACGAACATTTTAGGATGTTCATATGACATTACGAAACAAAAATTTTCTTTAACAGAAGGTGATAAAAAAAAAATCTTTAATTATTTTTTTCAATATATTGAGAAGATTCTGTAACTATATGATCAATTTTTCTTTCTTGTGACGAAAAATCTTTGCGGCCTTGCAAAGTATGATGCTCTGCCAGTAGTAATCCATAAACCAATCCTGGCGCTATCATCATCATCGCTTCTTATTACTCACCCGTAGTCGGGTAGGATGGGAGAAAATTTATTGGCCCCACTTAGAGGGACCCCCTGACTAATGTACTTTCTCGATAGGTTACACATTAGCTAAGCAGCGGAAGTAAATGGCTCTCGAAGAGTTGGCTAGAGACAGCAAGACAGGGACGGTCACAAAACTTTCGCATTCTAAATGGAACGCCGACTGCCGGACTGCCTTTTGTGGGCAACTATGAGCAATGGTCATCTCAAGTGCGGCATTCCGGCATTCGTCGACGAGTGTATGATGGATACAGAACCCTGTTACTATCAGCACTTGGGCAAAAGTGCTCGATAAAATGTCCGTAAGAGGGAAAAGGGGGGGCTGGAGAAAAGAGCATATGTGTGTATTCATATGTGTGAAGAAATTCAATTAAAATAATGGATTTCCAGAACTGTACGAGGTCAAACGGTGGAAGCTATTTGTTTTAGAAAAATAATCATAATAGCATTTGAAAGCACTCCGAGCGGACAGGCAACTTCGAGCTAAACTCTCCTCCAATGGTGGAATTAGCAAATCGCAAAGCTTGCTCTTAGAGAACGACTATCTGGCACGGTGCTTGATGATGGCTGATTTAATGGCAATTTACTTTTCAATTTACGACCTCGCCAAACCACGTAACGTCATCGGCAGCCGGGTCGAGATCAAATTCCGCCCGAGCAGCAAAAGATGGAAAGAGAAACCGGTAACGCGGCATCGATTTCGTTCGCTTGTTTTCAGCAAAGACCGTGGACGAATCCGCGAGATTCCTTCCCATTAGACGTGGTACTGCCCCGGCCGGGAAGATAAACCACACGAGATCTATTTTTATGACGTGTGACAGCTATAAAAACGAAATAATTCCCCGCCGGTGGTGCTTTATTGACAGAAATATTTCACTTTTATTGCACGCTGAATAGTTCCTGCACGTTTTAACTTCAACCTTCAACCTTCCGGCCGCCGATGAATCGCCCGCGAGGACACGCTTCGTCCTCGTTTTTGGATCGTTCCTGAAGGTTAACACGGAACCGTGGCTCCACACCGCACCGGGGCGAAATTGAGTCATACGGAGCCGATCTTCGGCAGGTTCGCTGATTGATGGAGGGGTTCTGGGGTGGACTGGGCGAGAGTCACCATTGAGCCATAAAACAAGGACAATCTGTGTAAACCGTAAAGACGGACACAGCTCAATATGACAGCCGGAGCGAATGCTTAAAGATGGCTGGCGGGGTTTTATTGAATTTTCATTCCGGCGTACACGATAAGCTGCCGGGCTGGGATCTAGAACTCGGCGAGCTAGATCGGACATAAAAAAAGGTACGCTCGGTTATTGAGTCTTTTTCTTCCCGTTGCGATTATTCGCACTGAGCTGACCCACGCGCGGTGGAAAATTGATCTTTAGTGGATTGTTTTTTTTTCGTTTGCAAACCAAAGCGGTGATGGTGGTGGTGGCCCTCGAAGAAGCTTTTAATTAGGTCAAGTTGATTACAGGGAATGCTCGCTTTGCTCCAGAGAGGCAGGATCAAAATTAAAATAAAAGAAACCTGGCGATATTGATTGGAGCAGCGAGCGAGCACTAAGAGGATTATGCATAATTAGGTTTTCCCCTTGTTGCCCGGGGTACGGGAATTCTTTAAGGATTGAATACGAATGAAGTTTCATTTCGTTTTCTACTTTAATCTAGCTCGGAGCGAGTCGAAGCGGTCGCTCGCTTTGGTCGGGAAAGTTGCATCAAAAATGTGTTCTTTCTACTCCCCTGAGCACACGGGGGCATCAGCTGCCGCTTGGGCAGATAAAGCTTCTTGGATAGGTATCTTACGGTATCTCTAGTCTATCAAAAACACCACTCACCTCGCTGCTCGATTGGAGGCAGCGCATGCTTCCACCTCGGTGAGGATATTTTTATCTACATTCCAACACGTACGTGCAGCTGATGCAATTCATTTCCAATCCAGCAGCAGAATGCTTCCCGTGCAGATTGGCTCGGCGCACCGAAACGGCTTCCCACCGGTGGGAAACCCCTTGCGGAGAACACGAAATGGAACACCAGAGGTCAGAGGTCAATTTGTATCGGTGTGGTTCGATTTCAGTACAGTGCGGGGCCGGTGCACGTTCCTGGCCAAGCAGCCAGTCAGCCAAGACACCGGATGAAATCTTATTTATTAGTGTACAGGAGGCGGCAGCACGGTAGACCGAGGCCAATCCGGAAGCAATTTTTCAATAATGATTTCACCGGGAACGGGTTGGTATTTGCAATAAGGTTTCTGTTGTTTTTTTTTCCCAGATACAGTGTGGCTGACATTTAGAAAATATTCACTACTTGTTAGTGAAGAAAAGTGGAGTGAATGCTCCATATGTGTACCTTTTCTATTTAGGTGGATGCAAATTGTAATTCATTATCAAAGAAATAAATTTATTGAAAAAATAAATAAAAATGCATACATTTAGGCGAAATAGTTTTTAAACCGTGATATCATTAACATGTGACGAGAGAAATATTTACCATTTTTTGCACATTAATACTTCTCGATGTTAAAATAGCGCTAAAATGTTTGTAATTCTTATTTCTATCAATCCGTCATAATTACGGTCTTCCCTGTAAATCGTGGCAAATAACAACGAGAACTCCCGAAAAGAGGATCCCTTGTGACTGAAAGTGATCAATGGCAAACGTTTCGGTGCAGGGAAGGCCGAATACCGAATGGCACACCAGAAACTTCATTAGCTCGGTGGAAGAAAGACTAGATACAACAACAAAAAAATTAAAACAAAAACTTTAGTCACTTAAAGCAGCTGCGTGTGCTGACTGGGAGAGGGAAGAGGGTGGGGGGCCGTAGTATTTATTCGAAACCAAACAAATCCTGACCGTATTAAAGGGGTTTAAGCTTCAACTAGAATAAACACCACAAAAACACTGTAAAAGGGCAAACTGCGCTTTGCTGCATGCGGCACGGTCGAA
>JXWZ01009664.1:0-22800 GCA_000956215.1 Anopheles farauti No. 4
AAAATTCATTAAAACACAAACAATTACACTTATATATATTTTCAGAACATGTTTCAACCCCTATTTTCTTATAAAATAACAAGGCCGAAAAACTAACCAAAACCATGTAACAAAAAGTTTAAAAATGCGAACAATGTATTATTCGCCGATATTTGTTTTCAAAAATTCTTTCTTAATATTGTTCAGTTTATAAGGGACTTTAGTCCAAAATATTCAAAACTTACATATGTAATTTGGATTCTGTCGCAAAATCAAACGACTGCTTAATGAGCAGAGCATATAATTCGAATTTCAATGAATGATAATAAAAAAA
This sequence comes from Anopheles farauti No. 4, assembly GCA_000956215.1. Lineage (NCBI taxonomy): Eukaryota > Metazoa > Arthropoda > Insecta > Diptera > Culicidae > Anopheles > Anopheles farauti No. 4. Next base: position 314 of record JXWZ01009664.1, read on the forward strand.
TATATCCTATAAAATTTTTTTTTATCCCTTTCTTCCCCACAGTTCTCAAAGCTTCATACTACGAACCAAAACCCACATACGCTAGAAGAGCTTCTCTCTGCGTGGTGCAGACGTGGTAGTGGCGGTAACAAATCTTATGTTTTCAGCTTTATGGTAGTGTTGGTTGCGTTTACGGGCTGTGTTTTAGTATTCTTGCCTCCCCTCTTCGCAAACACGGCCACATTCGGACAAGGCGGGAGGCGTTTGTTGCCTACCCACCCTAATTGGGGAGGGGTAACCGTTTGCATAAAAAAGCGCTGCTTGTGTGTGGTTGCTGCCTTGCCAGCTGTTTCGCCGATGTTGTTTTACTTGCGCAGCCACAGCACACGCACATTTTGGTTCGATGAAGAACTTGACACCAAGTAGTATGCAAATCGTGCGCGGAATTGAGGCAAACGACGCTAAAGGAGACTGATAATAAAATCTCCTTTTTTTGCACAACACTAGAGCTGATTAAATGCGCGGTAGAAATTACACAAAGGCAAAGCATGTCAGCTGATGTGGCATGAATAAAACATTAAAAAGGAAACAAACATGGTGATGCGTATTGAAATTACCGATCTAGTTCGATAAATGTACACCTTGATATGATTTACAGCAAAATAAACTTACGACAGGAAGCAACTGCTTATAGCAGCTGGCTCAATTTAACGGTCAATTAACCAAAGCTGAATACATCTAACGATGTGCAGATTTTGATTTTTTTTTTCAAAATATTCGTACTGTCCTCCTCCACACTGGGCGAATGCTTACCTGCAAGAAATAGAAACAAAAAGAAAAAAAAATATTAATATTGATGTTTCAGATGTGGTTCACTGACACTTGTGGCTCTCGTTTATTTTTGCTCGAACACTTCACGCAGGAAACGGTGCGTGTTCGATGAAAGATGTATTAATTAAAATTTGTGATCAAAACCATAGACAAAGGAGCCGATAGTTTGTCAGTTCGAGCTGTGAGAAAGTGAAATTAATTCGGCTTTATATTTAAAAACACCCCAGTAGATACCCGTACGCCAAATTAAACATATTGAAAGCGTCTGGTATTTGCTCAAAATCATTATAAAAAGCACGATTATTCGAAAATGTTTGTATTCTGTACAGTAAAAACACATTGTAAAATATTTTATAGCAGATTACAAATTTGCATAAAATAATCGAACACAAAACCCTGTCCACCAATTTAGAGTCGCAAATGTGATTTTCACGTCCCAAAACCCACACGAAGTCGTAATTTCTCGCCAAGTGACCAACTTTTCAAAATCTACGTCTTACGAAATGCCCGGAAGTTGTGCCGAAACCAAATTTGCCAAACGACACAATTCGGTGAATGGAGCTTTGTGTACGGCAGTTTTCCGGTGACAACAGAACCCCCTTGCGAGCATCGGTGACGCCAACGTAAAAATTACCGATTTGTCGAACGAACAAAATTTGTAAACTTCGTCTCAGACATTCAATGTCATGCAGACGCAGATGCCTCTGAAGCTGCTGAGGTCATGGTGACTGGAAAGACGTACGTTTGAGGCATTTTTTTTAAATATATTTTGACTCAAACTCAAACCTACATTTTTCGGCAGCCAAACAGTGCGATGATGTATATTTTGGTCACCATCGATTCATCGCTTTGGGGCAACGAACTCACAAGCGCGAAGTGCTGACGATGTTACTCACTCGGCTCAGGCCCGTGAGCGAAGTCATTTTCATGAACCAATTCAAGACCACGACACTGAGGCAGCTTGTTGGAGATTTTTGTCTGCGTTGCTTGGACGCAGCTCCTCGATGGAAAAGAAAAACCGCACGCGTCAAACCGTGGCGACCGCTGAGAGAAGTTTACACTGCCACCGGAAGTTTAAGCCGGCAGAAGAACACGAGTTGAGGCCGAAGTATGGAGGGCCATAAACCATGAAGAAAATGAGTTTAAAGCATCGCGGCGACGGAAGTTGTGGCATTAAAGTCGGTATTATGGTAGACTGTAAAAGTGTTAAGACATTTGGATTGTACTGAAGGAATAAATTATTCCCATTTCTTTTCCGCACACATAAAATGTATTAAATTGAAAATTGACTTCAGCGTTGATTAATACAAAAAGGTAGGACATTATATTCCGGCAACGCGGCAATAAAAAATAATGTATAAAATATTATTATTTTACAAATTAAAAACAAACTAAAAAAAACAATAAAAATAATTATCATGACTATAAAAATAAGCATCATTATCATGTGTGAAATTAATTAAAAAAAAAATGTTTTATAGAAAAAAGATATACGACAATACGAGTAAGTATAACTAAACCTCATTATTTTGTTTCTCCTGTAATAATTGAAGAATGTAAGACGAATTAAACATGACGTTTAAAAATATCCTTTAATTAAACGTATCGTAAGTGAAGCAATGCTCCTTGATAGTTGAAATAATATTTACAAACCAGTTAGTTCAGTTTCAACAAGGAAACGAGTATTTAAAAACTCATCATTACATCATACTCCAAGCTTCTAAATAAATCAAGTCGCGTCGATCAACGTATTCATAACAATTCGTTTAGCCAATCCATTAGACAGCCCCTCCCCCCCATTATGCTTGACAAACTAAGACATCAGCGCCGAGCCTAATGGCGCGTACGAGTATAACCCGCGTGTGTACGCTTCTTAGCACATTTGTTATTAACGCTAAAAACATGTAAAAACGAACCAAAGACAAACAAAGCCTCCCATCGTTTACATAACGCATAAGTGAGCCGTACGCCGTACGACGCGCGATAAGAGCAGTCTCTGAATGAAGCACGTTTTAGGATAACTTTTTCCACTGATCATCGTCGGTGAAAAAACATCCTAAAAAAAAATAATAATAAAAACTCTGGTAATGTGCCAAGCGTACGAGCGTTATGAAACTTACATCAACAAAAAAAAAGATAGTGAGAAAGAGAGAAAGTCGAAAGAAAAGCATATGTGTTGCCCCATCCAAAGTTAAAGCCTATCTATGCTTGGCTCGCGCAAAAGCTTCATTCTCGTTGGGAATTTCCCTTCTTCTTCCAGTGCGTGTTAGTATTAAAGTACACAAGAGTGGAAGTGAAGGAACAAATTTGAAAATACTCCTCGCTGGGAGGCGTATAAATGAGATGCTCATGGCCCCAAACCGAACATCGTTCGGTCTGGTTAGGCCCAAGGGAGAGGTGTCAAAGTATGCAGAGGGGAAGCCACGTTTTCATGGTCATGTAAAATAAATTTGAGCCTAAAACAGCTGTGCCATACACATAACACTGATATTTGAACATCAAACCAAAAAGAGTGCGAATATGTTCAACCTAAAGAGATGGTTGGGGAAACGAAGAACACGAAGAAATGGAATGGAGATAATCATATAATTATTTCTGGTTGGGAATAAGTAAAAATAAATTCCTACATGTTTCTTTTCGTTTGTAGAAGAACTCATTTGTAAAAGAGAGTTTGATTCAAAAATATGTTAAATAGTAACAGTGTACTATCCTTGAACTATTCTAAACACGTGATTGACATTGATCGATCTGACATTTTCATTGAAACAGTATGCACCAATCGAACAGAATGGCGTTAGAATGTTTACCCTGATTTGTTTCCGTGAGACCGGAATTCCAACCGCACCCGATCAATTTACACTCCGCCGTGTGTAGAAGGATGCATGGTCGAGATCAAATGGGAAGAAAAAAAAAATCGGCGTTTTGTAGTGACACCTCCCGCGTGGGTGGTGGACAAAGACACTCTGCTGCAGCTCGGGCGGATTGCTTACTCAATTAGCAAAAAAAAAAGAAACTGAAGTGGCAACCGGCGGCGGAAGGAGCAGTTGAAGTTGAGGCCGCATCGATGGAAAGCTTGCTGGCTCGGTTAGACAATTTAATTATGAGCTGTTGTTGTTAAAATAATTGCTTCATGTATGCCACTTTCAACACCTCAGTGGGTGCACACAGCATTGGGAGGAATCACGAGTTGGTGTCGAATTAAAAGCCCACCACCGTATGTCAGACGGACGGATGCATGCATAGCAGCAGACAGACGGTGAAGGTGGCCCGACAGCTGGAATTATGAGCTGGGGTGTCTCATAAAGTTCGCACAGCGGTGAACCGGTGACCTAGAAGCGATCTCGAGTGGTTCAAGCGGGAATAAATCGCCCGAGATGAAGGGGAAGCCAGTTAGATGGAACGTGAAGAGGAGCTGCATTCCAGTTGCAGTCGCAACAAATTGCAATGAAAACGAAATGCGGTCAACTGTGAGTAACCCTGCGGCTACGCGTTCAATCTGTTCGATCTCGTCCGGGCTCTGGTTTGTGTTTTTTTAAAGAGGGCACAAGTGAGCAATGGATCGGTTAGTTGATGCAATGATTGGACGAGCTGCTATTGTTGGGATAGCAAAAATCATTATATCAACCAAAAAATTATTTGTCACGTTCATTTATTTAATTTATTACACTTTCATTTATTAGCTTGGATTGAACGATGGATTAGCAATATTGTAGAATTATTCCTGAAAATTGCGCCTGAAAGTATGCAATAAGAAATACGACACATTTTTCATAATTAAACGAATATATTGTAAGGAATAGTATGATTTTGTAATAACATACTATATTATTGGCCACTATTTTGAAACCCTCTTTTTTATTTGTTTTTGTTCGTTATTATAGCATATTCCTTTTTTACACAACAATACTTGAAATAATAATGGGGAAACTATTTCACATTCGTTTGCGTTTGTGCACAGAGCAGAGACCCTAAACGCCGGAGCAAACTTTGCTTGATCAAGCGCGCAAAAAGGAGTTTAGCGATTTAGCTCACCACTAACGGCCACTCCCAATCGGGAAGGGTTTTCACTTCGTGACGATTCAGAAAACCGCCCACCGATGGAGCCTACCATTACCGTCAAAACCCGAATCCGGCCTTTTCCCTTTCAGAGGTCCCTTATACGGGGGAACCCAAAGAAGTTGGAACCAGCAAGACAAAAACAAAAAAGCCCGAACCATATGCTCTCGAACTTCCAGCATCGCTTGCGACTCATATTTATTTTCGGTGGGGAGTGGGACACACAGCACATTCCGATCAAAGTTCCGTTGGTGTCGTTGGCGCACATTTCCTTCGGTCCGCAAGCGACAACCACCCCAGTGTGCATGCACGAAAACCTGAGCCGGTTCGGCGATAGGAAGAAAACATAAATCACGATCACGGTGCGATCACTGGTCGCGCGACACCGTAAAAGGAGCAGCGCAGTTGTAGAGTGCTGTGCAAATAGAGCAACACAAGCAAGCGGCTGGAGGCGGGGAAAGAATAAGCTTCTCACCGTACTTGTTAAACATAAAAATAAAACCATCGATTTCACTTTCCTTTCGGACGTGGTCGGAGAAGGAGAAGATGAAAAGTTGCCGTTCGAAACCGAAACCGGCAACAGAAGTGTCCAAAGCCCAACATCGCCTTGGGGAGGGCACAAGAAGGTATGCGGTCGTAATTGCATCGACGTCTCTTTCGGGTGTTCACTCGATCGCTGAACAATTTCGATCCCGGCGACAAGATTACCGACTGTTGAAGAAAATGGTGAAAAGTTCCAGCTGTGCGGCGAGGCACGATTCAATCCTCATCGCGCACGAACAGCGGCGAGTAGTTTAAAAATTATTAAAATCAATCGTGGAAATAGGAGCCGGAGAAGGAGAACGACACAAGCCACATATTATTATGATTTGAAGCTGCTGAAACAGACCACCGAAGGCGTTTGCCGCTGGGGCAACATCGTGATCACATAACGAGCGCAAATAAAAAAAATCATCATTTTTCACTTTCCATACAGGCCCGTCGGAGGCAAACACTTTTCTTTACTCTGATATGTAATTGAGAGAGAAAAAATTGCCCAAAAATTGTCCCACAACTCTTCTTTATGTTCCAATGCGATAGTTGGCTCAGCCGAAGCAAAAAACGACGAAGAGGATGATGCTCACCGGAAGTAATCAAACATCCGGTGAGGCCATGTTTAGTGCGTCCGTAAATGGTACACTTCTTTTTAATGCAGCCTTTTTTCTCTTCGAGCAAAATTCAGTCCGCCGGGCGGAGTATTGTGGAACGGAGAAATGTGGGTTGAATTTATTTCAAAATTATCGCGACGCTCACCCCGGTGGTTAAAAACTGGATGCGACATGTGCTCCCTTGTTATGAAGCAGAGAAGATGGTGCTCTTATTTAGTGAATGCGCGAGATTTGCCAGTGAAAAGATCGCAGACAACCAAAGCCATTAACGTCAAGTGGGAAACCAGCAAAAGAGCTGACATAATTTTTCGAGATCACTTCTTTGGGTATGCTGCCGTTTGCAGCTATTCTCTTCAGTCTCTCCAAGTTGGTTGCTGTTATGAAATTGAATGTCATAGCTTTTAAATGTGTATTCAAAAATAAAAATTGGTCAAAATAAAACATCAAATTAGCCCCATGGCAACGCATTTGTTAGACGTATCATTTTTATTAATAATACGAATTGACATCATTTGAATACTAACGTTGAAACGAAATTTTGTAGAATTTTTTTTTTATAATTTGTTGGGAACTTTAAAAAGCTCAATTTTTATATAAGCTTATATAATACAACACATTTAAATGAATAACTTTTATTAAAGATAGTGAAACAAAATCAGAATTTTATGTTCACCCCATCATTCTAGCTCACTACAATCGGGCCGATTTTCCCAAACGAAATATCACTATCAACAAACGCTAGAACACTAGAATGTAAAGTTATCCGAGCCTCGTAACACACAAACACACACCCAACAAATAAAACGAAACAAATATCGTCACAGCGACGTGCGGTTCAGATTACCGGAGAAGACAACACTCCGTTTCGTCGTTTGTTCCTCGCAAACAACGCACGACGATGGCTTCCAACGGGTGTTTTTCTGTGGCCTCACCCTCTCGTTTGTTGTCAAAGAATCTTTTGGATTTTTAATTGAATAAACATGAAAACGTGTCTGATTGTTTTTATTTATTTTGCATTAAAATTCAGCTTTGAGGAATCAGATTGTTTTTTTTTTCATTTACTTCACTTTCTGCGGAAGTCAATATGATGCTTGTTCGGTGGTGATGGTGGCTTCTTTTCGTCATGCTACAATCATTATGCAAATCAGCGCTCCAGCTCCAGCCAAATAGCGCACTTGCACACCTCCACTCAACACGCTCCAGTGTTGGGTAAAAGAAATGGCGCAAGAAATATTCAACCGTGCACCAACCAAGCAGCGCCGTTTCCTATGAAATTTAATAATTATAGCTTCCGATTTGGCTTAGAATTTAGCGGTACCGGTATTTGCACAACCGTACTTTGTTGCAAAATAAAGACCGCACAATCCGTCGGTCTGCTCCGCCGATTAAACTTTCATTCGCCGTACTTCTTTCGGCCGGTTTCGGTGGGTGTGCGCAATTTTGTTGAATTATTTTGTCGCTTTGCTGATTCGGTTTTCCGCCGTGGTGTGGATGGCGTGCGTGCTGAAAATTAGAAATGAGCGTAGGCGTTTTCTTTCTTCATAAATCATTTGATTTCTAGGCGCGAGCAAAATTAAAAGAAAAATTTTCATTAAATTCAATCAGCAACAGAAAAAAGCATACGGATTGTTATATCTATTTCTTTACCCGAAAAACGAATTTTATAAATGTAATTAAAGCTTATTTATCACATTTCACTCGACGCATCACAAAAAGAATAAAAAACAAATTCATCAAAAAGAAAGCACACGGGGTGCGCCTCGTCTATCATCTTCCCCGGCAAATGCAAATGCACTCTCTTCTATTGTGCACGTGTTGTTTGCATAATAAAGCGAGTGCGATACACGCCGGCGCGTACTTTGATTGTGTTTCGTTTGGCCAGAAAATTCGTTGATGATTAATCCACGAAAAAAAAGTATCGTGACTGGCTCTGCTAAAGAGACCACTATTTAGTAACAACGCATCGTTTGATTAGGGCGGTACCTAGCGAGTGCGCCGTGCGGTAAGAAATGCTAATCAACTTCCCTTTTCGGAAGGAGTCGACTGGCTTATGCTCGAACATAATCAAGGGTTCGAGTTTTGAAAAGATTTTTATCGCAGCTCGAGAAATTTTCCATCCATCGTAGGAGGTAATCAACGAAAGACGACACCTTGATCCTCCCTTTGGATCAAGAGTTAATGATGATGATGATGGTTATGATCGATGGTATCGAAAATTAGGAAAGCGATGCTAAATTTACCAGGCACATGTGTTTTTTTTTCTCTCACTCCGATTTCGGTTATTGTCGAACACCGAACCAGAGATTCTGTACGCTAGCCCTGAAACCGATACGATCGAAAAATTGGTAAATGATGCATAACAGGATTGAGCGTATGTGAGCGCGTTTTGCTCGCTGGTAAATGCCACGGTTCGTTTGGTCGGATCAAATGTGTCGTTACCTCACACTTCGATTCCGATCAGATCGGACCGGTGTTCCATTACCCAACCGTTTCTGCATAGGAGTAGCATCAAATGGTCCCAGCAAATTGTAGCGAGACCGAATAAATTTAAATGATTTTGTTTTGTTTCTCAAAACGCTCCAGAAAACCGGGTTCGAAAACGGTTCTCAAATTGAAAAGGAATCTAAACCGGAATTTCAAGCTGGATCGAATGCTGTGCCAGACGAAACTAATCGCCTATAAAAGATGTTAAAAATGCAAACTGTTCCACCTGTTGCCGGGAGTTTGAGGAGCACAAGAAAACGGCTTCGGATCTTACATGTGCAAATATTCAAATTCTCAATGCTAGTATGTGTTTTGAATCCCACTGATGTATCTGAGGACATGGCTATACACAAAACGCTGAAATGGGGAGCTTCATTTGCGAAAATAAATCGTCTCTTTAATCTTGCCATTCCATTTGCATTACACGCACACCCGCCAGCGCTCGCTCTCTCGATCACTGATGCGAGATGGAGCGGAGATATCAAATTCTGGCTCAAGGAAAACGGTCGTGTAACGCTCAACAGTACTCGACAGCTCAGGCTGCACTTTCCATTCTAGTCACGGAAATAAAACCCCACGTCAGCGCACAGCACAGAACAAAAAAAAAAGTCTCTCCAACGAGAACAAGCACACGTGTTGAATCACCACCATCTTCCCCGTTCGTGAAGATGATCAAAATGCAAATTTCAAGTGCAATTCACACCACCGTCATGAACGGCGAGCATGGCGGTCTTTTTATTGAACAGCACTCTCCTCTTCCCGTTCCTCCGTTCGGTCTAACAACAATTACTTTGCGTGAATGAATGGTGCACTTCGAAACTCGCACAGGTCAAAGGCACATATGCACCCCCTCCCACTGGAGCTCGGTTTGATTGAAAGGTGCGTGCCGCGACGTGACTGAAAGCAGAACTAGTTTGCAATGAACTTCTTCGCGGCACCCACACACGTCCATCTCTTCACGGGGGTAGTGCGCGGGATGAACATTCACCAGCAGTCAAGCTTTTAATTTTAAATCCGATTAGACCTTGGGAATGCAGCCGATTTTGGAGCTTCCGTCGTGTAGCAAAAATCCTAAATTTAGATCACAGAAATAAGTGTTCTAGAGTATGGATTATGTGCAAATAAATTGTGATTTTACATACAAGACATGAGATATAAATTTGCTAATTTATACGCTCTCTAAAACTATTAGTATTTGGCTTTTGTAAAAGTGTAGGCAAAAGGCTTGTATACTAAGATAAGTATTGTTGAATTAAGACATTATGATGTGTAAAAAAATGTACAAAAATATTGAAATATTAAGAAATTGAACAACTATTGATGATAATGAGAAACTAAGCAACACATATTAAGTTTTAAATGTACTAATGTACTGATACCATAAAATACCAAGTCATTACCAAAATACCATAAAATACCAAAATTAAAAGCTGTCAAAATACTCAAAATTAAAGTTATTTTATGTACAATAAATTATAGTTCGTGGATACTACTATTTTGGGATACTTCGATATTCCTATGCTATCTTTATTAAAATTTCCTTCGTTTGCCAGATCTGCGCAAAAGGAGAAAAGTGCATTACGACACAAGGCTCTTTTTCTCTCTTTCTCTCTCCGCTGTCACTCGTCAAGGATAATTAACGACACAAATCTCATTTGCATTCGCTTTCAATCATTGCATACGCTGTTGCACCATCGAGACTCCCGCGCGCTAGTAGTAAATCAAGCAGTGACGGCACCGCAGAGCAACAGCAGAATGGGACAAAAAAAATATATCAAAACCAATTCGCTGCGCCGAAAAGGTAAAAGCGAAGGTGAACCGTATGCGGAAGCACTCTGCCTCCCATTCCGGCCGGACGGCTTTTGATTGAGAAAAGTCAGCCCAATACACGGGCAAAATTTCCGTCCCACCCAAAAAAGGCATCCTTTCACACAGTACGGGATGTCAAAAGGCAGCGGCCAGAAAAAGTGCAACCCCGTTTGCCGGCGAATCGCGCACAGTGCGGGGACATATCAAAGCGCCTGCCACTCACTAAATGCACTAAATGAATATGTTAATTCCACACCGGCCCTGCTGAAGGGTGTTGAAAGCTGCGCAGTGCAAGAAATGCGCTACAAAACGGAAAAAACCCCACACATTTCACCTGCCTTTGTGCAGCGAGCGGGAGGGAAGTTTAATGAGTCTCTTGGTGTCGTTACGAAGGCGCATTGTCAGCGGGTGAGAAGCTGAAGCAAACCCTCAAACTGACCGTGCCAAGCAAGGGCAGTGTTTGGGCGAACTTGGCCCTCTCGGCAAGGTTGGCCGTTGGACAAAAGTGTTTCAATTGTCGCTCGGATAGCCCACAACAGCGCCAACCGACAATTGACAGCCTTCTAATGGTGGAGGAATGTACAGGTGCATTTCCTGTACAGAAAACTTCTACATAACATGTCAATCATGTTGTAATAATGCCACACGAGGCTTTGATTGTCGTATTGAAATTAATAATTTGAACTTTTTTTTAAATTCGTCGCAAGTTACATGAAAAAATAATAGTGAAAAGAGGTAGGTTAGAAACGATATTATACAAAATATATGCCAAACTTCTCGAAATATGATGATCATATAATATCAGAGAATAAAAAAAACCTGAAAAAATTACTGCAAAAGAACATACTAAAGTATATTGCTTTAAATGGAACCAGCAACAGCTTTACACATCAGAGCTCTGCCTAAAAAAAACTAGCACACTTTAGATATTCCAACAGCAAGTCACGTTTCAAGAGGTCTCCTACGGGTCAAATGAAAACCTTCACATACGAACAAGCCCGGATCAGAAGGTTTGTATGCCGGGTTACGAATTATAGCCCGAGACCCTCTGAGACATACTTCCAAAAGTGAAAAAAAAACAAAACTGGAGCAAAGCCTACCCAACCCAACAGTATGGTGCAGCGCAAAGAGTGCAGTGTAGCTTCGAAATGGGCCTGATTCCCACCCGTACGGGTCGAGAAATTCCTGTTCGGTGCAGAATGGATGAATTTGGAACACATACTGGTGACACAACACATACTCTGAAGGCGGTGACACACGGTAGCCACCTGTCCTTACGCAATGAGGAGAAAACCGTCGGGCTGGTTCCACCTTACCCGCCCGGTTATGTATGTTAGGAAGAAGTTATGATGTGCAAAAAACATGTGAAAATTGCCTATTACTGTTGGATCTCAACGGGATACTTAAATCAACACCGATATTTGAAATTAATTCGCAAGCTCATAAGTCATTAAGAGGGAAGATTCGAAATGGCACCTTGCGAAAAGTATTTTCGTTCACACACAGACACGCCTTAAAAACGTCGTACGTGTAAGCGTACATTCGGTAGTTTTATGTCAGTGCGTCGGGCTCATTTACGACATCATAATAAACACACATTTCCCGTACAAGCGCAAACGCCCCGGGAATGAGGTGAGAATTGTACCAGCAGACGTCGTCATCTCCAAAAAACCCAAACGACCCGAAACAAGATAACGGATTCGACCGCGACCGAGCAAACCTGCGTACGTGAGAGGCCAGTTTTAGGACGGACGCCTCCTGTATACCTTTTTCTCCGACTGTCACAATAATGTTCTACCGGCGTGTCGAGGGTTATCGGTAGGGCAAGGGCACCAACCACACACGTTTGGGGCCAGCAGAACGCCCAAAAAAAAAGGCACTGACACAAAAGCATCGCATCTTCACGAAACGAAATGGAAACACGCGGCGTAATGTGTTACATGACACGATGATAGCAAGCGCGTACATCATACCCGGCTTGGGAGATAGCAAACGCAGCGTATTTTTTTTTATTTTTTGAAGCCACACAACATACAGCCATTCTTCTGACGCCGCGGAAATATCTTCACAAATTATCACCCCGTCGGTGCGGTCGGGAAGGAAGAGATGATTGTCGAACGTGGCAATGAAAGAAATCGCTTCAACGAAAGAGAGATGGAGAGGGTGCAAGGTCACGCCGAAAGTCTCGTCCGAGATGATGAGCATTGCCGAAGAGCGAGAGAAAAAAAGCCTAAATAAATTATTAACGCACCCGCCGGAGTTGGCTAGAAATTCGAATTAACCCACCACCGGTTCACCGATTTTCTTCGAAGAAAGACACAGAAAACGAAACGGAACCAGCGGTGGAAAAATTGACTTTCCACACATTTTCCACGCCGGTTCGGGAAAAAGTGCGCTAATTTCGTGTGAGAAACTGAACCACGGCGCCGAAAGCAAATCAGTCACCTCAGCCCATTGTGTGCTGCCAATGGCGTACTAGCGCCCTCGGTCTGTCTGGCCCCGTCTCAGGTTTTAGGGCGCCCCCGAACCTAACCTTGTTTCGTTAATCACCTGGAGAGTAGAGAAGCGGATGAGACAGTACTTGGGGCTAAAAAAAAAGGGTTAATTAACTAGTTGCATATATCATTGCGTTTTTTCCCCGTTTTATACCTACAATTCCGTCCACCGAACTTGCCGAGCTTCGCTCCAAGAAGATGGGTTCAATTCGATTAAGACGTTGCTTCTAATTGGGTAGTGAATGATTTCGTTTCGTTTCGACTCCTCTGATCAACTCGAAACACAATACTATTCATCTCAGTTGAAAAATGTATTGTGTAAACTAAAACTAGCGCGAGCAGTAGGAGGAGGAGCATTTCGTCAGACGATGTCAGGTTAATTTGTTACAGGCTAATGAAATCTATTTGTACAGCAGTTGTTCTTGTGCCTCGGCTTCTGGTTCGTTAACGACAATTTATTGCGTAAGTTAATCATTGGTGCCAATCAGGAGACAAACTGGTTGGTGTAATGATCTTGGTGACACTTGGTGTGATGAAGTTTTTTATTGTTTTCTATTTATGCAATATACCTCATTAGGTTGTGAAGAACGTTCAAGCAGTAACAAGTTAAATGGGTATGAAGAGATCGAATTAATTTCAACAGAAGTTGTTGATTATGTTACTCCCAACACCCTAAGCGTCTAGACGTTTTTTTGACTTTAAAAATAAAATTGTCTTTGGAACAATTTAATAACTTTTTTCGATCATATGACGGGAATTATTTAATGTCCCAAAGACTTACACAGTGGAACGAACACAGTAATACCACCAAGACAAACCGTCAACAACTTATTACATGAACGACGCCACAAACCGAATGCTGACCGAAGCATTTACAATCCGCTTCAAATTGCCCGCAATACGTCCATTTTCCGCCGGTAAAATTGTACCTAAACTACCGTGATAACGCACCATATTATCATGGTTGCTTGGCTCCCTCGTTCCGTCTCTGGTTATAAATTGTGTTCACTATCATAACACCCACTGCATCGACAGTCGACCACAGCCGAGATTAGGTTAGTAGTGTGTGCGGCATTTAAGGGGCAGTAGTTCCGACAGCACCCGCTCACCTAACTAATATCATAACTCATCATCAACTTCGGTGTTACTTTCGTCCGTTGCACTTACTTGATCACAGCGGATGTAATCCATGGCTGGTGCGGTTTGTCTCGATCGCGTTGCGTCTCGAACCACGGAGGCACCCGGTGGAAGGAGCGGCTCAAAATAACACCTCAATAAGCATCGATTCCCAGCCACACATTTCCCGCCCGGTGGAGATGATTCTAATCTCAGCACGATCGAATTCTTCCTGTATGCCTTGCCCACCGCCGCTTCAATCGGCAACGATTTTATTTATAAACATCACACGGTGTGTCAACAACGCTACCACAGGGTGACCCAGAATCGAACACACCCACACTACCGGCTGACGAAAACTGTCACTGTCAGGTGTTAAATTTTATTATTTTCGAGCTGACAACTTTTCGCGAGCTTTCCGAACTTGACACTTTCACTTCGGTTTGACCTCTCGAGGCCTGGCGCGCTCACACACAATCACCAACTAATTCCACCCACCCACGTGCCCCGCTTCACCTTAATTGGGGGGAGAAGGCTAATATTCGCGACCCAGCCGGAGAAAGCTTTCCATTTTCCACACGATCAACCGCGCCGCCGCGTCGACTACATTTTCCAACTAAATCGCACCCGATTAGCTCCGTTGGGACGGAAAATTGTGCACGCCGGAGCAAAGGAGGAAGAAAATTATTGGGATTTTTTTTTGTGTGTGTTTTCGAACTGCAAACTAATCGCGCGGTCACCGTGTTTTGCTAAACCGATGACGCTCGTCGGTGATGAAACTGCTCGACCAACACAACGACACTCGGAGCGATCTCAAGCTCTATTGCGCAGTCGGAAGAACGCATAAATGCGTTTAGTTGTACACTTAAAAGGCGTTTTTTTTGCAATTTGCTCCACTTTGAACACCTGTCACTTTATTATAAATATTGGTTTAGCTAATCAGTATCCAAACTGTGCTGGTTGGATAGAGGACTAGAAGATCACTAACGCAACAGCACACGTGTAAATTCTTCTCTAGGAGTGCACACACACGCACAAAACATTGTCACTAGCGCTGCCACTGCGTCGTGTTATTGCCAAATGACACCCACACAACACTGAAGGTGATCACAACCGGCGCGGCAACCGCCAGCAGATACTCAAAACAATCCGCCACACTATCAACAACACCCGGCAATAATGCAATGACGACGACGGGCGCCCCCAAACCAGCGGTGGCCGAAAAAACCGCCAGCGGAGAAAGAGATCGTTCCGTTTTTACCATCATCCATCGGTCTGCTCTCTCTCTCTTTCTCGCACACTTTACAACCGGAATGGTACAGAGTGTGGAAGGAAGGGAGGGGAGGGAGGGGACCGACACACAACCACTGGCTCACTCGCTCAGCTGTGACTCTGCGCATGCCATGCGCACACACTGATCCGATCCATTGAACAACGCAGAGACACAACGAGCGAGGGCAGGTCAGAAGGTACTCTCTCCGTACTTGTCTACGGGACGTAACGACCTAGCGCACGGGGCGGATGATGACTCTCTTTCTCTCTCGGGACAGGATGGTTCCGAAGTGGTGTGATCTTTACGTGGCTTGATCTACACTCTAGCAACACGAGATATGCCCAACAAACGCACCTATATGACTCCCAGCCAGCTCGATTTGACAGTTTATCTTAAAAACACAATCCGAAACATTGTAACCGACATTGAGGGAGCAGTGAATGAGCAAAAGAAACAAAAAAAAGGGGACGCATGTTTCTGCTTCACCCTATATTTTCGTCACGAAAGGGTTAATAACTTAGAAGGGGTTGGGGCAGGCGTTTTTGATCGTGCTCTCCGCTTGCAATCTTGCTGTGTTGCCTAGGAGATCCCCAACCCAACAAACCAACCTATGTGTGATATCGAAGGTTTCGCGTGTCTGCTAAAAAGAAACGAAATGCAATTGCAAAACGAAACGATCGGTTCCCCTTCCGATCGGTCCAGACCAGGGGATGGCAATGTTCGGCTGATAAAATTCAACATTTCAATTCAATTATTGGACCAAAACAGATTATAAAAAATAATAACATATCAGTTAGTAATAGCAGATGAACAGCTGCACAAAGCATTGGTGGATTTTTTTTGTCATGTAGAGATTGGCATGAAATGTATACGAAATAATAAAAAAATCTGAGTTCAATAATCTGGTTTCAAAAAATTACACATTTTTAAAACATTTTTTAAATAAATTTTACAAAAAATATCATAAAAAATCAAATTCATCAAAATTATGATCACAAAGAGAAGAAAAGGAAACAATCCAATTGGTTGCACCTGCATAACTTCGAGCATATCGCCAGCAGTTCAGCAAAATTAATTCTGAATATTTTAAAAGCTTGCCATCCCCTGGTCTAGACTACTTTAAACTCAGCTCAAGACTAAATACCTCCTTCCTTCTCATCTATCTGCTGCCACATTATCATCGCTCATGATCAGTTTTCGTTATCACGCATGCTGAGCGAAACGGAAAGGGCGCCACAAAGGAGCGCGTGTAGGTGACCCGTGCGCGGGGATCTAGTGTGCACTGTCTTTCGTGTGGATCGGTGCGCGATCGGGCGCGATTCATGAAAGTTCAAAACGAAAGGAACGGTTGCAGCGAGAGAGAGAGAGAGGGAGACGGAAAAAGAGTGGGAGAGTTTGCCCCAGGTGATGGTTACCTGTGCACCCTCTTCTGCTGGACCACCACCACCGGATGTGATGGTTCGATGAATGGGGCAGGAGAAGGTAAAAAGGTTCCGAGCAGCATAAACATAAGCATCATACCCACACCGGTTGGGCCCCGCAGCGATTGGTTGCACCGGGGAGAGGGTGCTTGTGATGCAGTCGGCTTGCAATTAAGCGATCCCAAAATGAAATGTAATAACCGACCGGGCGGGCGGCGGAAGACTCGCCGCGAAATGGAAGGATGTTGTCGAATACTTTCCCTTTTTTTCGGGAGGGAGTACCACGCACGGGCAGCATAACGTTTCGGGTTGGGCCCGAAAGGGAGGCGGAGCGGAGAGCGAAAGAAGAAACTGGCATCACAATATTGAGTGTATATGATCGATTGCCTATGAGCAGTTTCATAAATAAATTAAATTTCGCGTTCAAAAGCGGCTTGTAATTAAGATTCATTTCAATGTTCATTATCTACTATTTTGATACAGATATCGAGAGAAGTTATTCCATAGAGAAAAATGGCCCCATTACTGGTAATAAGCCATTACGCCATTTGATTGCCGCCCACCAAAAAGAAAACAAATGTTAGGGTGCAGCAATCAACCTTAGGAAACACATGGGATGAATTCAACAGAAACCCAAATGAAAAAAAATCACCTTAAAGGGCTGATCTCGATGGTATGCGACACCTGATAAATTAACTTACTCGCATACATTGAATACAGACAGAATTATCTGACGCAAATATGCACATAAATTCTGCGCTCTAATGAAACCATACCGTAAAACACAAGTGACCAACCAGCAGCTTGACATGGTTCCATGCATGCCATGCTTCCAATGCGTCATGCGAAAAGAAATTGACGCCCACCGTCATCATAGCCGACCGAACACGCAAAATATTCAGAAAAGTGGGCGTCTTGGTAGCCCACAAAGCAGTCCGACGGTCTCATTCTTTGGGGTTCCGAATTCCCACCGATCAGATGGTTCTGGAAACAGGTTTTCCGCTTCCACTTTCCGTTTTTGCCAACGGCGCTACGAGTTTGCACAAGCAGGTACACGTCAAGGTCACTCAAGGGAATCCTCCGTACGGTGGCTTTCATAATCGGCATGGTAAAACGGAAAAAGTCTGGGCACGAAATTGCACGAGATTCGCTGCTGTTACTGCCACACGGTAGGACATATTTGGCATCGATTTATAGCGACCGATTTATGATAACGAGAGTAGGGGCTAGCGTAATGGAACAACTCCCGATGCGACGATTTTCGACATAAGTTTTGTCAGAAAAAGATTTGGATGACACGTTTTATTTGAATTGCCGTGGAAAAATTTATTCCACAATTCATCCAAATCGGTATGATATATGGAAATCCGTTTTCAATCCTCCGTGGAGAAGCATTTCAAATTCCAAAAGCATAAACTATTTACTTTTCGAAAATTTTGGAAATTTTCTGAAACCCCACAAAAATGTATATGATTGAATCTCTACAGCCGCCTTATGACGACGAAGAATTCATACGCGCTCGGGTTGGCTCATTCAGCAGAGCAACAAAACATGGCGGATGTTTGTAGATGTTGTGCGGATTGCATACGAACTAGGCGCTTAGCGAAAAACATTTCAATTCTCGCCGTTGAAGAACGTTTCTGACTATGTTTTTCAATTTCATCAGCGCAAAGAGCACAGATGATCTAATAAAATTATTTATATTACTTTTAAGATACTTTCTTAACATTATTTGCGTTGCAAACATGGTTTTTAATGGTTCTTGGGCAATATTTAATAGAGCTGTATTAATCATTATTTCGTCATGGTGTAAATTTATGCGTAAAACAAAAAACATAAAAAATCTATAAACCTCATTAAATCAATAAATGGAATCTCTCTTACTCACCCTATTGTTCAGGCCTTCGTCGTTCTTGCCACGCTTCAGAGAGGGCGCTCGGATCACGTTGTGCTCGTTGTTGTTGTACGGATTCATCGCGATGCGCAACACAAACACAACCGCACCACCTGCAACATCAACGACGGTGGTTTTGGCGGGCCAACGGCTCTTTTTTTGAACTACCGCGTTGCGTGCGTGCTGCTGCCTCGAGATCGCACTAACCCACTGCCGACTGCCGCACTAACACACATTCAAATCACACTGTTACCCGTTGCTGTTGGCCTACACGACACACCACTTTGCGCTCAATATTTAGAACACCTCTTAATAAAACCTACACGGCACGTGGTAAGGGAAACAAATAAAAAAAAAACACGAATTAACACTAATACGACTATTGATTATGAAACACTATTCCAATTATTCCAAGCACATTTTGCAAGTTACAGGTTGATTTTCTGATCCACGTTACACCGACAGAAAGAAACGTTTCCGAACCGGGTTGGTCTGTCGGCATTTTTCATTTGAAATCAAATCCCAACTCCACTGCTACTGCGTCCGCTACAAATCCAGAGTTCTCCACTTTGACGGAACGCTGGATCTTCAGCATCTGAAATATATGGAAAGGAAGTGAGCGAAAGGTTAAAAAAACACACATTACTTAACGGTCGACCACCGGAAGTGATACGTCTTAATTAGATCAAGTTTCACGTCGTGCACGTTCGGCGGAAAAATGACGGCACGCAGGAAGGCAGGCAAGCAAAAACAAATAAACGGAGAGCGCCGTGGAATTACTTGCGGATGCCTTTTTTATAATCAATTTCCCATCGGATCGATCCGAACCGACCGAAAACGGAAACCAAAACAAAGCGACAGAAACACAGAAATAAAAGATCATCCAAATACGTGCCCGGGATGCAGTCCGGTACCGGGGTGTGGACCGTAAAACAAACACGATCACCATTTCCGGGGCCCCCAGCCCGGTTCTATTCTGGCGAGTAAGTGTTGGGAAACAGGTTTTGGTCCTTCGAACCCGAATCCACACAAATGACAACCAATTCGTCTTCAACACGCACAGATTCGCTTTCAGCGATTTTCCGGTTTGTTTGTGCGGTAAAACATGACGATCATTATTCCGCTCCCAAGATCTTTTGGACGAAAGTGAAGCAAAAAACCTACGCAGGAGAGCGAGCTCGATCTCAAGCGGAGACATCAGATACGAATTTCGCAATCCACAGTCGATTGGGGGCTTTTTTTTCGTTGTTTTGTTTGCCCTCTTCCATGGACACGCGATCGGATGGTTGTAAATGAAAAAAGGTCAATCGTGAATTATGAAGCATCTATAAAAAAGTAAGCTCAGCGCCGCAGACGGTAAGATGATTCCAGTTCCCAAAAGGAGCAAAATAAAAACAGCGCAGCACAGCAGCAGAAACATTCGCTGGAGGTAAGAGAGGCTTAAAGATTACGTAGACAAGTGAATTGACATAGCACTCAAGGGTTGTTTCGTTAGTTGGTTTAGGTAGGCGAAATGAAATAACACTTCACATTTGAAGCTTCGCCATTCTCTCAAGAGCGTGTAGATTCGTTGAAGGTTTAATAAAGAAAGTCTTTAAGCACATAGGGATCCACTTGTTGTAGAGTTTAATGCATTACAATTGGATCTAAACAGTATTGTGTCAACGAGATATGTATCAAATTAGTGTTTAAATAAAAAAAAAAAACAAAATTATTCTGTGCCTTGCACGCAATATCAATCCTACGAAATCGTATCCGATAAGCTACGAACATTAGACGCTCCATTCCTTTCCAATCAGAAGGATTCGAAGCATAAAATTTCAATCCCAAAGTGATGGGGACGGGAAACGTCGATGCACGCTTAAATCACAGCAGAGCGGAATGTAATCAGATTGTAATGCAATCATGATGGAAGAGCGCCTGAGGGTTTTAGTGTCGAGAAATGCGACGGTGGAAAAGCTGACAACAGCACTGACCTACCCAAAAAAAAAGGGAAAATTGTGAAAATGCTTTCGGAAACCTATTGAGAATCTTTTCCATTTTATTGCTGCATCTTTTGGTTGTGTTCCGTTCGCATCGCGCTGACCTTGAGCTGACTTTCGATAGGAGGTCGTGAATTTGGCTTTTGTGAAAAGATTGGAATAGGGACGGAATACTTGTCCCTTCTCAAGCGGTCCTTCTTACCGCCAGAAGAGCGAACGCGCTTTCAGACAACGTTTGACCATGAACATAATCAATATACATCACGAAGAAAACGGATCTGGTTGGGTGAATTTCGAGAGCTTTTTCCCCGATTATGCCACCACTGCGAAAAAATTGTGCCCTTGAAAGGAATTGGTATATAGAAAGACGCTTGGTGTTGACAGCGGGATAAGAATTTATGAAAGCCGTTTCGGCAGCCTGGATTTCGGAACGCAGTTCGGCTCGTGCGTTGGATTAGGCGAATTTCAGCACGGCTCAATGTGTATTTATGAGCATGATGATTTGCTGTAAACTACTGCTATTCTATGACGCAACGGTTTGATGCTTACCTTTTTAGATATTCAAGTGAATTTCGATTCAGGCTTCGATGGTGTTTTTTTTTTCAAATTTCATATCGTTTTTTCACCGAAGATTGTTTCCTTGTTGTAGGAAGTGTCTTTCAGTACGTCTAGTATTTAATGCCCCATATATACATTTCATAAGCTCCCGTTTACTTAGATCAAAGAATTCCCGATTAAACCAAATCAAATGATATAAACATGTTATCAATATTAAGCTACCTCTATAATCCTTTTTATCGCATAGTCTGCGACTGATGGTGTTTCCAAATGTGTTCGAAATGAAATTACCTGCCCACCAGAAGTGTTATTTCTCATGAAAAAAGGATCCATTTTAATACTGGCCTACTCCACACACGTTCATCCGTGTTTCAAGGGAGCAAAGGTTACTGACTTGCCCGGAAGAATAACTACGCGCGCCCCTATCAGTTGCGGGATTGTTGATTTCCCGTAAAATAAAACCTGCCCCGACGGGCAGGAAGAAAACAGGTACACACACGCACACACCAACGGTATGGGAAGAGGAAGCAAAAACAAAAAAAAACCGGTGCGTCATTATTTTTATCAACCAGCCACCTTTTGCAGGCGCGGTTGGGCGTACAAGAACGAGAACGTACGTACAACAAGCAAACACTCGCGGGAGCATATATGCCAGCTGTCGCTGATGATGCGGTGGTGCGGTGGGGGGAGGGCAATTCCGTTAACTGCGGTAAAGATACCCCAAGGTCACTTCGCATTCGCCAACACCGCAGCCGCCGTCGAGCGAAGCATTAACGAAACCTGTTTTCTTCGCGCGATAAGGCTCCACACCGCCACCGCGTTTGCTAACGTTTGCACCGAATAGTGAGGCGGAGAGAGAGAGAGAGAGGAGGTTCGATACGACCCGAATACATTCGTAACCGCACCAAGCCAACCAATACACGTGTGTGCATATTGCGCACCGCGAACGTAGAATGCACCCGCGAGCCGACCGAAAAGAAGCTGCAAACCAAACAAAACAACAAAAAAGTGACGCACTGCAGTTTTTACAGTAAATGGGCTCGTTTATGTTTGGCCCGCAGCAGCAGCGCTCCTTTTTGCCGATCAGAATAAACACATTAAGTTGTGACGGTGCATGTTGCTTTCGTTGCTTGGTCTTTAAGAAAACAATCAGCCAGCGACGTCGTACGCGCAGCTGTCAAGTCGATTATCCCGTGCTTCCATAAATGGAAATTTATTGATTCTTTTGGCGCGTTTGGGGATTAAAGGACGGGAATAAATAAGTTGCAACAAATTTATCACCTCTTGCTGTAGCGTTAAGAACGATCAGTTACCATATGGGGAATTTTATATTTCCTCAAATAAAAATTCACAAACAAAGGGTTGTAACTAAGTTGTTCAGAAAAATACTAAATCGAGAGTTGTAAATGAACTAATTTGAAATAAACATCGTTTAAAAAAT
>JXWZ01009676.1:0-11109 GCA_000956215.1 Anopheles farauti No. 4
AGTGGCCGACCCGTCCACCGCCCCGGCGGCTCCGAAAGAAGCTGAGGAAACGTGCATCCGAGCGCGCCACCACCAGCACTCCCGAGCTCAGTCTTCCAAGACGCACCGCGCGTTTTCCATCGAATTCCAGTCGCACCTGACGGTGTTGGTGTTGGGATCATCCGCATAATTCGCCTGTCATCGGGAGACCGGCCAGATGGAAGTGGAGGAACCAATCGTACAGCGCGTTTGTGCAGGCAGCTCACGTGTCACGCCCAGCCTTTTCTGGGCTTCTGGGCCGCCCGTCCGACCGATTCCTCCACCCGCCGCCACATCGAAACCGGCGCGTCGTGGACACCAGGAGCTTTTTATGTCTTCAGTTGGGCGGCCACCAACTTCCCCTTGCGCGCGCACGGTGCCGTGGTTTTTCGGTGCCGGAGAGACAATAAACCCTGCCCTACTAAAGTGGAACCCTTTTTCGGCATGCTGCGCCGCCCGGGAGGCTATCGGTCATCTTCAATGCGTCACCCGGCGTCGCACGCACCGCCGACTCGCTGGAACGGTCCACCGCAGAAGCGAAACGCTTACCATCCAAGCCAACCACCAACCAAGAAGACACCAAAGTGGTAGATCTGCCTGCCAATGACCCAATCGAATCGAAGTCTCGGAGGGCGAGCTGGAGCGAAGCTCCCGGCAGCAGCGGATCTGACGGGGGAGTCCGATTTCCGTGCAGGGAATAAATGCCATATCCTTCCGCCCGCGCACCGACCGGTGCTTGACGGTCTTCCCCCACCACCGATCTTCCCTGTTTCTTCACCCGATCGGGCTTATGTGCGCGTGAGCGAGACCGGTGTCGCCGGCACGACGGAAAGATGGGAGAAAAATCAAGGTGGAGAAAGTTTTTTTTTCCGAAGATCACGTTGTGAGGTTAGGCACCCTCGGTGAGTGTCGCTTTGCAGTTTCCGGTCGTACCGTGCCTAGAACGGTGGAAGGAAGCGGCAACCGTGTGTCCCTACGATAATCCCCTCCGAGAGCGCGCTTTGTACGGCTTCGGAGTCGTTCTTCGGACGGTGCGTTTTATATACAGGAAATGGCGAGACGTAAGAACAGCATGAGTGCTCTCCCCTGCTCTGGGATCGATAGTAGGCGGATATCACGAGTTCGTTAATTGCATCGAGAGCGATTAATTCAAAGGATGTAGGAGACCCCTTATAAGGTGGGATCTACTCTCGTCATAATCACACAGATCATAGTCATTTTCCTTTCCTACTGAGTTTATAGTTAACATGATCACTGATACTCAAAAATTGTTTTACAACAGAAGGGAGAAAGCGAGCTAGACAAACACAGCGACACAGGGAGAAGAATTTTGGAAGTCAAAGTATGGTTTAATATTTATACTCAGATGTCAAACAAAAGATATGTATGAGGTTCTAGTATATGTACGATGGATTTGGACCTAACTAGACATCTCAAGTACAGATATACTGGAGCATGTTGGCGACCTCCTCTAAGTTGCTAGGTATGCATTATACCTATTAGCATCTATACCACACAGATGATGAAACGTATTACCGTATTTCTTTGCATGCAACGAAAGGAATCCGCACGAAGCGGATTCGAAATGAAAGGAGAAGTTTATTGACTTTCTTCACGGAACGATTGACTGATTCGGGTGATGCACCGTTGGGGAGCGTTTCGTTTTCTTTTCCCCTTCAGGCCGTCTCATGTGTGTGTTATGCTTACGGTTTCCAGTGCCGTGCAGGCACATAGGGATTTGCGCCGTTGTTCATCCCTTTCGCTCAGGGGCGCGGGTGGTACAGTGATGCCACGCGGCACAATATGCTCGATCGATGATTAGCGAGTTAAATGCACTTTTAACGCGCCCACCCCAGCAACAGCGAAACAAAAAACAAAAAAAAAAGAAAAAAGAAAAAGGTTCATCGGCCGTCATCGTACCCACCCGTCCCGCATCCTCCCACCCTCCCGGGGGGTACGCCTGGGCACGCAAAGCAGCAAAACAGCCTAGCACAACACATTTGCACGTGACGATCACGCCGAGGCTCCTTTCGGTGGAGCGGTTGGTGAAGCTTTTGCGAAAGAGCGGGCCGTGAGTTATGCATGCCTGCCTGTCGGGGACGGGGAGGAGTGCCGGGTGTTTGGAGTTAACTAATTGTCTAGTGGACGTAAAACGAGAGCAGCGGTCCTCCAACTCCGCCACACTACAAGGGCAGAAATTATGAGCTGCATGAGCTGAGTGCTTAGTGATTGCGCCGCTGGTGATTTGTTCGGCGGGGTTGGTGGAGGAGGATGCACTAAGCGGTGGATGGAGAGAGGGGGGAAGAGCATACACTGTGCATTCGTGCATCGCTGCACGAGCTGCATCAGCTTCCACGGGGAGCTTCCCTTTCGCTCGTTGCGCGTGGACGCTCCTTTGCGTGCGGGCAGAAACTACTAGGTGCCTGGTGCCTCTGGCTGCTGCTGCTACAGCTGCGGTTACTACCACTGTTGGTATTGCTGTACAGGTGCACGGCTAAGGAGCGGCAAGCAATAGCAACAGATTGATCGAAAAGGAAACGTTCGAAGGCCGCCGCCATTGTGGAGGAGAAGGAATGGGCAAGACTGATCTGTGCGTGTGTATGTGTGCATGTGTAGCTCTGCGGAGCGGACGGCGAGGAGTGGCAGGGCAGTTGCTCATAGCAACTCGAGCGTGCAATATGCGCCCGAAAGCGAAATTCGAATTCACTTTCACTTCGAACACGACCCAACGCCGGACCTCGCGGCTTGCCAGACGCTAGGCACCCGCGAGCCCCAAGCATCTCGGGTCGCTGTTGCAAATTGCAACAGTTCACCATCCGATTCGGACCACCGGATCGATCACCCGCCCACCCAGCCGCGGGGCCTTCCCGGGGATGCTATTTGCACACATTTCTGCACCGAAAACAGCAGAGGGAAAAGTGCGCTGCAAAACGCGACGAAACGCTTGCGTCGTAGCGGGCGAAAATGGCGCGCGATTGCTCACACCAAGCACCACTTGGGGGAGGAAGCAAGCGGGAGAAGATGCGAATGGCGCAACGTGACTCCACGGCAATGCGAGATCCTGGGCCTTCTGTTCTGGGTGCGATTCCAACAAACACGAGAGGAACTTCTCTTGTGACGGCGCGTGTACTTAGACCGCTTTGCTCGACATATTTGCCTGCGCTGGGTGCTTCAAGTCTTCAAGAGCGACCGATCAGGGAGATCGCTTCCGTACGGTCTCCTTCGTAAACGGCTTCGAAAGCTTCCTTGGGTGAACGCAAACAATTCTCCAAATGCGTTCACCTGTGAAGCCGTTGGCGTAATCATCGTTCGCACTTCTGCTGGGTCGCACACCGTCAGACGTGCCTTCTGCACGTAGAACACGAACTGCTGACGTTT
Source organism: Anopheles farauti No. 4 (assembly GCA_000956215.1). NCBI lineage: Eukaryota > Metazoa > Arthropoda > Insecta > Diptera > Culicidae > Anopheles > Anopheles farauti No. 4. The sequence goes on from JXWZ01009676.1 coordinate 3,397, forward strand.
GGACGTTGCTATCGGTGTTGTCGGCAGTTTTGTTAGCAGCTCGTTTCTCGCGCAACTCCCATAATTCAGGTGTCGCCGAGTAATATAACGCCGAGCGACCGTTTCCGGCCTTCTACATGGTCTGTAGCCTACTCTAGATCTGTCTGCTCGCATCACAAACCCACTCTCGCTCTCACTGGTGCGGTGCACCTAGCAGATCGAGCAGTTCGAGTTCTTCTTAGCTAGTTTTGGTATTTGCCTAACTCCACGCAGCGCTATCAAAAGCAGACACCACCGTGTCAGAAGGCAATGAATTGTCAGTTTTCAGTTCGATCAAGCTTGGATACGAACGGCTACACACATACACGCGCGCCTGCATATAGATGGAGCTGGTCAACGGTCAACGGTAGGCGTTGGTTTATCTCTTTCACCCGTACGCGTTCTGTGGCGGAGACCTTGCACGGGCTCGCTGATCGATCGAACTACGAGCGACCGGGTGTGGACGCGGGCAAGGGGGGAGGGATTAAATTGCTCGCACAGCCGTTTTGCAGCGGGCCAAATGGGCTCAAATGTTGATGCCGAAGACACACAAACAAGCGACGGATTGAAGCGTAATCGACGTATCTATGAGTTCGGATATCCGTTCACCTGATGCGACGTATCTTTCTCTCGTTTTTTTTTCGTGCTCTCTATCGTTCTGCCTCTCTTAGCTTGAAATGCACAACTACCTTCGACGTGACAGATTCCGTCTCCCCACACGCCGTTGAATTCGTGTTGTAATTTTGAGATGGGTTTTTCGGATATACTTTTTAATCCAATCCATTTAAGGCCGTCACGCAAACGGTAGCTTAACTTGACTTCACTGGCAGCAAGACCAGTAGCCCGGGCTATTACGGGCAACGGGAATCGGCGAAGTGAGTCGAACCGTGGGAGGGGTTGGGGGTCTACGTGACCCTGATCCCAAGATGCTCGCCGGAACGCAAATCATGCCACAAATGAATGCTTAAATTCCATTCACCAACCGAACGCATCGTCTTCGTCGTCAATCGTACTCCAACCCCGGATGACGTGCGGGAGCAAAACAGAAGTTCAGCTCCGTTGGCTCAATGGCGACGCCGGGCACGAGATGGACCCAGTCCCGCCGACCGTTATAGCGGCTCCAAAACAACACAAAAAAAAAGCTAACTCCTGATCCACCCGGGTACTCCCGGGTACGGCGGGATTTGCGCATGCCGGTCACGGACACCGCATGCCCGCGAGTGTGCTGCCTGCGAGAAAGTGCGCCGTCGGAAACGATCACCGAAACCTGCCGGTCCGAACGCTGACGAAATAAACAACCCGCCTGCGGATGGGGCCGGCGATGGACGGGGTTTGGGGTTTGGGCAAATCCATAAAACAAGGCAACCGCCGGCAAGAAAGCGTGTGTGGAGCAGATCACGATTATGCGGGTGGTGGCATCCCCTAGTCGTGGGAAGGTGTCGTCAAGCCACCTGCAGCCAGTGTCGCGAGAAACTTATGTCCGAACACTGGACGTTTGCGATCTTCGTTAGGAACGGAAATATCAACTGCCATTTTGTGCCACTTCCAAACACTTCCAACCGAACCTTCTTGGATGCGGTAATGTCCGGGCGCATCCATAATCGTCTAATGTAGGGCACGCAAGAGACACTTCCGAAAAAGGGCTTGCGCAGCAGCAACGTCCTCAAGAAGGCAGGCGTCCGGTTGCCTGCGCGCGACGCTAACCTCGGTTCCAGGCCAGGTAGCCGTGACGGCAAAGGTCGGGGTTTCCAGGAGAAACCCACTAACATCCCTCGGCTGGATTCTAATTCTAATTGCGATATAAATAATTGCCGCGTCTGGAGCGGATCAGCCGCTCGACTGACCCCTGGTCAAGCAAATTTCCTGCCCGGGAAATGCCTGAGTGCCCCGGTCCAAGGAAAAGGTACACGGGATTAGAGCGGATCACGGTTCGGGGTTCGGGGTCGGGCCCGGATCTCGGGTCACGCTCGTACGTTGTTCCAGCCCGGGGTGATTGAGTGCTGCTGTAAACGACCAAGTTTAAGTACGTGCGTACCGTAAGGGGGAAAGGATGCGTTTCCTTCCCCTCCCGGGAGTTGGTTTTACGAGTTTTCGGGAAGAGGAAACTGGAGCAAACCAGGACCACGCCGCCGGAGATCTCGTTCCTATCTCGTAGGGGTTAACTTGCGCGACACGACACGGACTGGACAGTGTCCATCCAGTAAACAAAAAAAAAGGGTCCGCGAAGGGATCGGGCCCTTTTTTGCGCTGGCTTCTTGCTCGAGTTTTCCGACCCCTGCCGAAGAAGCCGCATGTGAAAGTATTTTGTTACGGATGGTTCGGGAAGTTCAAATTAATTTAAATTTTGATTGAATGATCTGTTGCTTGTTCATCCCCTTTTGAACCCGCCTTTTCCAGGGACGGTGCGTGTGTGTGTGTGTGTTTTTTTTTTTTTATTCGCTTGAGAACATTGGTCTTGGTGGACGAACTCATCGGTACGCGTCTGGAAGCGATGCTACTCCGGTGGTATTGAACAGTAAACGGTCATCGCACATACTGGATCTTCCATAAAAAAATTGAAGATATTACGTATATTTTGAAATCATTGGTAAATCTTTTAGGATTATGGAGAGTCAACAACCATAACAATGACGTTCGCAAAGAAATCTCACTTTTCCGGAACGTCCCGGTCGGAGATGCAAAGGGTTTTTACTACCTGGGCTCATGGCTGCCCGTGTACGCTGCCTACCTGCGCCCGGGAACGGTATGCAAATATACATTTCTCCCGGGCATCATTTCCCCCCGTTCCCTTAACCATCCACTAAGGCGCACGTTAGGGACCTCGTGGACGTTAAGATGAATTTTACGTCTGCAAGGCGGCGAGGACATAGGAACCAACAAAAAAAAATTCTAAAAAGTACGTTTAAACCAGCCGAAGCATAACACCTTTGGGTCAGTCGGTGCTGCCGGGCCGGGAAAATGGATGTCCGGAATTTCATTAGAATCGTGCGCACCCAAAACCCCGCGTGAATAAAACTGACCAAACGGAGGTATGACGGTGCAACAACAACAAGAGAAAAAAAACACGGATTCTGCTACCTGGCTATCCCGAGGTTGGGCGCAAATTTTTCCAAAGCGCGGAAAAAGGCTGAAGACACCGTTCGATTGAGAAACAACGCCAGTTGGTGGTCAAGCCTGGATCCTGGGAACCACCGGTGCTCTGCAGCGCACCCAGTCAGCTGATTTTGGGTTGGCGTTTCCGACGGTTTTTTGGGCTCGGAAAGGTTCGGTGGACGACGAGGAGCGGGACGTAGCAAAAAAAAAAAAAAGTACCCGAAGACGGTTGCGTTAAGAACTGGACCACGAATGTCCGGCAGTGTGGACCACCGAAAGGCGCCAGAATTGCAGCCGTTACACAAATTCGACCGTTAGGCGATTTATTCCGGAGCAAATTTAATCTAGAACAGGAGCAGCTCGGATGTGTCAAACGCTGGTCAGTTGAGGTGCTGCTTGACCGTTGCTTTTGTATCTCGTTTTTTTAATTTTTGTTCTTTATGCGTAACTGGGCTCTCGTAACTCAGAAGCAGACAGCAACGCCTTTTCTTGAAACCAGACTTCAGGTCAATCAAAGTATGAGAACTTGCAGTTAAAGGTCCGTTAAAGTCCGGCCCAGGCGCAGCTGGACATCTTTCAGAGATGGCGCGCAATTGCCTTCGGCAAGATGTGTGCAAGAGATTGCTATGGTAAGTGTGAACTTGTGGAGAGACGTATTTAATTGAATATAGGGACATTTGATAAGAGCTTGCGCGAACCAACAATCGTCAAATCACACGTCGATACCGTATTCCAAGAAATGAGTCACTACGTTGATCAGCTTCACAGCAAAGGTACTCTTTTGCACGAAGTCCAGCCGGCATAGAGTTACTCCCGAGCATTGGCACGTCGAAAAAGACGTGAATCATATCATCACCCCGCGAGCAAAGCGGCAAACGAGGCGTTTGCTGCGCTCCAGCCCGTAATCGAGAACGGAAACGGCGTGAACGGCGCAGATACATTCACAAGCGCACCAAACACCGAAGCAAAAAAAGACAACAATTTGAAAATTGGATCACATTTTCCAACCGATGCCGATGGCGGCGAGCAGCGCTGTTCGCCATTTTTGGCCGCATTTGCTCATCGTACACACCCTGTCACCTTAATCACCAATTTGTCTTTCGCCTTCCCGGTTGTGCGGAGGGGGAGGTGGAGGCTCAAAGAAACAAAGGAACGCTCCCCCGAAGTACACGAATCGAGGCCAGAAACTTGTGCGGGATCTTGGCGGGCGTTCTTAGCGCGTTGCGACGCGGGTTGGCGGCTGGCGGTATGCCGGGCCTTCCCAGTCCAGCCACCGGAACCGGTGAGACATCAGACCCTGTGCGCAGGGTACCAGAACCAGTAAGAGAACCGTGTGCCGCTGGGCCCTTATCAGTGATTCTCCCACGGGAAGAGAGTGTGTGCGCAATGCGTTCCGGGCAGCCACCTACGCAATTCGCCGTGGGCGAGAGAAAGGGAGAGCGAAAGTGTGTGCGACAGAGCCGGCAACAGGAACAGAACCGCTATCGATGGGAGGTCGAAAAGGTCGAAGAGAAATGACAAAAAAAAACCCGTACACGCACACTACCTCCACACGTTCCTCGCTCCAAATCGCTGTTGTGAGCTACAAGTAACAAAAAAAAAAAAACTTACTTGCAGAACAAGGTAGGTAACCGCACACTCTACGGATGTGTTCTAGATCCAGGGCTAGAGGAGAAGCAGCAGCAGGAGAGTGGCGTAGTGATAGCAGGAACAGCCCGGGGTTGGGTTAGTGAGCTTATCAAAGTAAATGTTTGCATATAATAAGACATACACCTTCACCTGAATACCATCGAGAGGTGAAAACCGACCGGCAGACGGAGCGCTGTGAGCGTGAGAGAGTCGAGTCGTCAACTTATCTGGCGCGCGGTGTCAGTGTGACGTCCCTACTCTTCTGTCACCGTATTCCATTTCGGTTCGTTTTTTTTTCTTCCTTTTCAATAAAAAAAAACCTTCTTTCTCACACAAACACGGGGTGCGGTGTCACATTTTGGGTCACTACCGCTTGCTCCAGCTCTTTATCAATTCTAATTCCTGCTGCCGAACGGCGACGACGACGACGACTTCTCGAGGATCTTTACTGCCCGCCCCAATCCGCGCGCGCACTACCCTGCCCGGAGCAATCAGAACATTAACCGGCATCTAATTAACCACAACCAGCAGCAGCAGCAGCAGCGGCGGCGGCGGCAGTAAATGGCTTTAGCAGCACCGTATCGGCCCGTCGGATGCCTTCCGAGCGACTTAGTGACCTGGGTACTGCGGTAGATTCGCCATGCAGCCGGCTACTATCATTTGAAAAGGAGGTCTCTCGCGAAAACGCGGTTGTTACAGCCGACAACTGTGCGGTGGGAACATGCCGCACCGTGCCGCTTTTATCGCGAAACAGGTTGTGCCGGCAGGACGCACTATCGGGTTCGTTCTCATTCTCGGTGCGCGAATGGGCCGAAGCGATAGCGCGCAGCAAGAGCCACCAAAATGGAGCCTAACCTCTTCCGTACGCGGGTGCACAGGACCTGGTGGCGCTGGTTTTCCGCTGCCTCAGAAACGCTCCAACGCCCTTTACGGGTCGTTATCCTGCCGCTTCTGCTGACCCTCCCGATGCGGGCGGCCCGTCTCGGTGTGCATGGCATGCGCTTCAGATGGGTCATATTATTGCTCACGAAACGAACGGTGATGTCGGCGATTTCAACACCCGCTCCGCCGGACATTGGCCGGAGTTTGCAAAGCTCGTCACACCCACCCGCTCCACCTGTCCCTGCGGAAGCTACACCGGTTTCCCTTCATCCATGATATTATCCACCTTTTGCAAATAGCGTTTTTTTTTCTCTTCCGTTGGGTGTTGTTTTGGCTTTTTGCCGCTGTTGTTACGGCTTGTTGTGAGAGCACGCTGGGCGTACAAAAAAAAAACGCTTTTTTGCCACCCTAGCTCCACGGCAGGGTTGTGTGTTATTGGCTTGATTTTTACTTTCATTTTCTAAGCCCGCGGAGCATTCCGCCGAAGGGAATCACACGCCGACCCGTTACTCTGCGCGTTCGATTGCTTGCGCACATCAGTGCTTAATTTTATTAGCTCGCCTATTGGAACGGGGCGAGGGACGGAGCTGGCCGGCGACGGGAGGAGGCACACCTCCACCACCGAAACGGCAAAGCGGCTGCATATAATTTGTACGCGTCTGAAAACATTGCCAGCCCAGCAAATAACCGACGATCATGGCGCCCCGCCTGGGACGTAGTGGAAACGCAAGATGGCCGCGATAGGGGAGGTTCGGAGTGGAGCTGCCAGCAGCCCGGTGGCAGACGATGGTGGAGGTGGGTTTTGGGGGCGTCCGATGGTCCCCATAACGTGCAGCAATGTAGGCACTTGCATGTAGGCACACTCGCAAGAGGAAGGATCCGCCAGCAAACGCCACCACCGCCTACTCTTCTACCCACACACACACTCACACGGCACCCGATTATGATAGATTGTGATGTTCAATGGCCGGGTGGGGAAAGCGCAAGTTACCACGAACACTGCCGAAGAAGCAGAGGAAGATGGAGAAGAAGAAGCAGAGCGATGAAAATAAGGGCAAGATAGAAGGCAGGCTGCCCAGCACCTGCTGGGAAGGGGGAAGTATCGGTCGCCGCGGGATCGGTTGAGAAATACGAATCGTGCGGGCCGGTTGGGTGTTGGTGAGCTCGCGAACCGGAGTCGGAGCCTTTCGAAGTTGGCAAGCGGCAAGCGGCGAAGAAGAAACGAGAGAAGAACAAGTGCGCAGTAAAAAAAAAAGAAAAAAAAACAAAAAAAAACAAACGTGCGCTTACCGATCGGACGTACTAGCGGGAGCGGGAAGGTCCGCAAAGGAGACGGACGGTAGAAAAAATCTTGAAAAATCGCGCTAAATCAACGCAAAAATTGAAACGTCGATCGCCAGTGACTGACCGCCAGGAAATGCCACAGTCAGCACGCCGCGAAACGAAATCGAGAGCGTGTGGAGTGCAAAGCCTGCGCCGTAGCGTGGCACGCACAGAGTTACCCTAGGCAGGCTCCAGATTTCCGACAAAGACTCCGCTGTCCAACAAAGCCCGGCATGTGCGAGTGTGTCTGTGTGGTATGATAAAATGATCCTTCGGTAGACGATGACAGTTTGACAGATGGAGAGCAGAATCGGAACCAAGCCCAGGTGTGACTGGGAGCAAACACAGCGCTCTCTTTCTCTCTCTCTCTCTCTTTCACTCTCCTTCCTCTGCAACGGGGCATCGTTATCGCTCCGGGTTGGGATCGATAGCAGTGATGAGTTCATGTGATGTGCCAATGCCTCCACGCCGGTGCTGGTACTATTTCTGGTTTTATCAAACGATTTCATCACGTACGTGTTCCCAACGGAACACCTCCACCATCACCGGTCGGTGTGGTGTGGGGAGCAGAGATGGAGCAGAGCAGGGCGTGACATATACTCTCCTACCGCATCTAGAGAGGGCTCGGTGATTAGAAGATAATGGCATCGATTGGGAACAGCGCTGCGAACGTGCTACGTACCGCACCCGCAAGCTTTATCCTCCAACACAGGCACAGCAAATAACAAAAAAAAAACGAATGTCGTTCTGGGAGTGTCGCTGTGTGTG
>JXWZ01009677.1:0-11413 GCA_000956215.1 Anopheles farauti No. 4
TTCTTGGATGCAACACATCCTATTTGCTAATTACGTGCTAAAATGTCGAAAATATGTCGTACATCGTAAAGTATTAAGAAATAACATGACAAAGAGAAAAAGAAAATCAATGTAAACACCTAGACACTACAATCTGTAACGTTCCAGTGCTGCCAGCGTAATACCATAGACTAATGCCTAACAGTAGGAGTGAAGAAAGGTGAGTTCAATAAAGACGTAAAAGAAATATAATTACTTTTCCAAAAACACACAGCCGGCGATGATCTGTCGAACGGTTCCTCCATGAGAATTTAAACCACAATCCAACAACAAAAGCAAACAAAAAAGAGACTATACAGGGCGGTAAAAAGATTCCAAAACGAAATGTAATCATAACTCGCAGTAAACAGAACGTGAGAGAACAGGACGATTTACAATTTGGGGGCAGAGTACCAGTGACGGGTTGAGGGATAAGCTGTGAGTGAGCTATTCTTGATACGCTAAGAACGCAGAGCTGTGTAGTGAAGAAGGGTGAAGAGGGAGTGGAGATTGTGAATACGTTCGCACTTTTTTGCTCCTGTTCCCATTTGCACGTTTTGGCGATTTATTCGCATCATCAGCACCGCCCATCGCCCGCTGTTGCCTCCCGCACTTATCACCGCACTAATCAGTCTCCAATGAGAACGGTCAATCTGTCTTGGCTTCGATAGCCGCTCTCTGGAAAAAAGGGTTGAAAAAAGAAGAAGCGAAAACAGAAATAGTCGGGTGTACTGTGTGCAACGACGAACAGGACAGAACAGGACATGTGAGGTTCGGTTTAGATACATCGAATCCTTCCTTCTCCCAACATGGTAACGGTTTAGCGTTTACAGACGAAATTTACGCCACAGAAAAGAAAAAAATTATCATACACAAACATCTCGGCAGACGAGTACAAGTGTAAGCACAAACCGGTGATGGCTAATTAGTTTGCTTGTACCCAACTAATTATCGATCGATCGTGTTAGTGTGTGTTAGTGGAAGGGCACCGAAATTAGGATTTTTTTTGTTTCTGGTATACAATCGTATCGCAAGTGTTGCTGCCATTTTTACTACACAAAAAAAAAATACTGCATGGTTAGTAGTGTGTTTGTTGGTTATAAGTGTTGGTCCCAAGAAATGCAAACCACAGGAAACACAGAAGGTAAAAAGGTGTTGGAATAACTACTTTTCTTCTCACCCGATGGCCTCCGGATGGGGTCGCTGGGCGTCTCCGGGATGAAGGCGGCCACGGCGATGGCACAGATCACCATTAGCGCACCGAACACGAACGGCGGGCCAGGCATGAGCTGCGAGTACTCGTCCTCAATGTGATGGTGGACCGAGCCACCGACCAGCGTCTCGTTGCGCACAAACTTCGCGTCAGACCCGTCGAAGACGCCACCACCCGCCACGGCCCCGATGGCGGCACCGTTCAGACTGTGGCTCGCCACATTATGCTCATCGTTCAGGTCGACGTGGAACACGTAGAAGATGACGCCGAACATCGCGGGCCCTAGCCCGTTGCACAAACCGCGCATTCCCGTCACCATACCCTGGACCACCCCTGGTGGGAAGGCAAAATAAAAGACGTGAAAAACGAGACGTTACGGCGGTTTCCACACACACAAATAATGACCACGGTGCTTACCTTGTTGGTCCGGGTTGGAATGTATCGACACGAACGCACTGATCGCCGGATACGTAATTGACGCTAACGAAGCAAGGATACCTGCGGCCCACATCATCCTGCCAACAACCGGTCGAAAATCAAATTAATGCCTACACCAATGCGCGCGTCACGTTTTCCAAACTTACCATGTTTGACTGCCAAAACCGTACCAGAGCAGTTGCAACATTTCGAACAGTAATCCTATTATTATTGTACGCTTTGCACCAAGTGCCCTGTGCCCGCGCACGACGACGGGAGAGAAAGAACGAGAACGAGAACGAGAACGCAATTAGTTTTGGTTGTTCACACGTCGCACAGAACACGAGCTATTTTCGTCCGAAAAACTTACTTCATTAGATCACCTAGGATGACCTGTGTCAGTATACTTAGTATACCGACGACAGCGATAAAGATCGACACGTCGATCGAGCTGAAATGCATCTTCAGTTTCAGGTAGACGAAAATGCACGAATATTGTCCCGCTTCTGGCAGATACGAGAGCAGCACCGTTACGCACTGCATCAGAATCGTTTGATCCAGACCAACTTTACGAAGAGCCTGCGGAGGATAAGGAGAGAAGCGACACATATGAAAATCTAATTGTATTTTATCGACTCTAACAATTGAAACTCTCCTGCTCGGAATCAAATCACTTACCGCAAACGGATCTGCCTGTTCCCAGCTGATCGGTGCACCCCAGGAGCTGGGACGCACCTTCTCCGGTAAGCTTTCCGGCACCGCCACTAAAATGAAGAACACATCCAGCACGGCGATCGCTGTTGCCAAGGCTACGATGAGCGGTTCCGAGTATTTGTCATTCAGGTAAGCTCCGAGGGCGGGCGAGATAACCTGTGTAGCCGAAATAGCGTACCAAGTTAGTTAAATCATGATGTTGTATTCATATAATTTAGCGAACGAACCAAACTGGCGGCGAAGGTGGCCGAGACGAGCCCGTACGCTCGCGATCGATCCTCTACCGTCGTGACGTCGGCCACGTACGCAAACACGACGGAAAACGTCACCGCAAACACACCACTGATTGAGATCATTGCGAAGAACCACCTGCGGAAATGGTGAGAGACAAACAAAGTAAGAATGAAAGATATTCGCGTATAGAAACAGGTCAGGAACCGTCCACTTACCATGAATTGATCGACATTAGTGGGATCGGCGCGCAGGTGAAAAAGACCGTAATTAGCAAGAAGAACTTCCGGCCCCACACGTCCGAAAGCGCACCGATCAGTGGAGCGCTCAGGAATGATAGTATGCCCTTTATGCCCATTACCAAGCCGTTCATCAGGAAGGTGTGATCTGGGAAGGTTTGATTGAGGACCTGCGTTGGGAAACAGAACAGTGGAGACAGCGACGAAGTGTGTTACATCAGTAATACCATGTTATGCAAGGGGAAGCTATTTTTAGGTAACGATTGTCACACCAAGCCTAATACGATTTGGAACGGTCAGTCGTACAACACACAAATTACCATAACCACCTGCCCATTCTTGGAACTGTGGTGGAGGTTTGGTTCTGCAATATGTTTGGTTACTTAAGTACTAGACCATACTTACATTGATGACGGGCATCGTTAAAAGTCCCCAGGCGAAGAATTCCAAAAATATGACTACTAAGGCATGATAAACGCTCGGTTCTCCTATTCCGGAGCTCTGCAACAATAAGGGCAAAAGAAATGGCGCTTAAGAGAGGTGAAAGCGGCAACAGAAAAATCTAAACCGTTCTCTGGCAGGAAAGTATAACGTAAAAGAAGGCCCATGATGACGAAGACAGCAGCAGAATCCCATTCTCTTGATCAAGCGAACCAATTACGGCTATAATAATAATTAAGCTGATTGCTTCAAAATTGAACACAATGCTGAAGGTTTCTTTAGATTCTTCCCTGTGTGAAATGACTACATTGTGTGCTTAGTTCGAGCAGAGGAACTCGCTCGTGAAGAATCAATTAACCGTGAAATACTGGATGCTATACCGCAGATAATCCAAACAAAGACATTCGAAATTCATTGCTCATTAGCGGGCGGACTGATTGACAACGAAATGACAGCACCAATGAAGCTACTCGATAAGAACCTGATTGAAAAAAGCAGTTTGCTGGCAAAAAAAGCCACGCGCGTGTCACGGACTGGTCTGGACATGGTATTAATTAATCACCCCCGTTGTCTGAACAATTCCCGGCAGCAATACACACGCGACGAGTGATAAAAATGACTGAGAACACGAATTTCAATTCGAACCATTCGAGGGGAAATGTCCGAAAAACGTCAACGCAAAATCGCCTATCGGTTCGGAAGCCATGTACACACGCGTGTCAACATGATTGCAATCAGTAAACCGCAAAATGCAATTCTTTGCTCCGCTACTTCCATGCTACTGCGATGGTGTCACTCGCTGTGCCATGTAGCAGCATGTTACACATGTCTGTATGCTAGCTGTTCCTATTCGGTGTAAACATGCGTGCCAAAATATCATGGTTAGTTTCCCTTTCAGCAAATTCAGCAAATAATAACATGATATAGTAGAAAACCACCCTGCTTCAGCACGTGCAGATAATAATATTGGCAAATTAGAGTTAAAAGAGCACATGAAACGATGGCGCAAAGGAAGCAGCGCGCTGCAGATAACGGACGGCGCGTCGATGTGTGCGTGTGGATCTACCAACCTTACAGTGATTGAAGATCAGTCGCAGGAAGTAGATGAGATTTTTGCTCTGCTTCAGCTGCACCACTGTCACCGTCGGTAGGCCACTGCAATTGCTTAAGTTCGAGGGTGTTGTCGTAACGCGGCTATGGGAATTTCCGGCTGTGCCACTGGATGCCACCGTGCCGGTCGGGGGATGACGCACGGAGCTACCATCCTGTGCGCCGAGCTCCACCGAGGTTGCCGTGTCACTGACCGGATTGTCTACTATGTGGCAGCTGACGCTTGTTGGCGCGTCCGGCGCTCCGGCCACACTCGAAGCCCCGGTCTGCTGTTCGGCGCTCACCACAAACAGCCGAGACTTATTGGACGAAACGGTGGCCGTCGTGGCGGCCGAATGGGTCAACATCGACGAATCCTCATCATCGTCCTCTTCATCTTCCTCATCCTCTTCGTCAACACACTTTGCCGGCCTGGAACCTTCCGGCCGGCCTTCCTGTTTGACGGATGCAGGTGGTGGTGGCTGCGATTGTAGGTACCGTTCGTTAACGAGCGTCATGCTGCTGCTACCGCTACCGTTGGTGCCGTTTCCGTCCAGCCTCACCATCATCGGCGAACATTCGCCGGGTAGATCGAAGCAGCTGCTGCTGCGACTGTTGCTAATGCTTAGATAATTACTATTCTGATCGTCCGTATCGGTGCAGTTCTCTTCGGCCAGGTCCGAACTTTCACCGGCACGCGCCATCATCAGGGGTAAGATCAACTCGCCAACTTCCTCCTTAGTAACCACGTTTCCTCTATCACAGACATCCGCATCACGTGCACTTGCGCGCCCTGACCGGACAGGTGCGTTTGGCTGACCGGAAGCCGACGCTACCGTGTCGCTCAACTCACCCGCACCGCCGGCCAAAAACTTCGCAGAGTGCTCCATCACTTGTACTATACCGGTTCGCTTCCCAACAAATTGACGTTCTGTGCTAAAGCTTTGTTTCGCGCGGCTGCCTTTCGATCAGTTAATCCGCAATAATCTCCCTGCTGCCGGCGATTGTTACCTTGCGCCGCCAAAGCTGCATCCAACCGAGTGGACCTCTTCCGGTGACGTGACCGACGCCGCTGATGCTAGTTCTGTTCCGGCTTCCACTACCACAACAACAACAGTGATAACAATAGTGGCACCGACTCGGGCTCATTTAACTACCGATGCGTGTGTGCGTACGGAGGTCCTTCCGGTGCGATTGCTCCACTTACTTCTTTTTTGGACAGTTTCAATGCGTTGGGAGAGCAGTGTAATCCCAGCGCTTACTAATAACTGACCTTCAGCGAGGGTAACGCGAATTCGGATCTGCCCATCTGCCAACGGCGTGATACGTTCGTTGAAATAGCTTGCCCTCTTTCCGTCAGCGGACGGAAGGCATTAGCACTCGCCGTACCGCGCTGTGTACTACTGCACACGAACGGAGAGAATCGTCTCCCGATTTCGGTGTGTGAGTGTGTGGTGTGTATGGTTTTGCAGATAAATCCGTCCCTCAGGTTGCGCCGCGGGATGCTTCTAAAATTAACACCATGCGCGACCAATACACTCTCGCACACACACTCTCTCTAGCAGTCGTTTATTAGCAACACCACGTAGGAGACTTCGTGCGCGTTTTAAGCACGGTCGAACTGATGGCACGGCCACTTCCGACGACGCCAACACGACCGCACCGGACGGACGACTGGGTTCAACGAATCGCCAAACGCTTCTACCAATATTTCTGACAGATGTCCACCTTTGGCCGTCGTTTGCTCTAGTTATTCTGACAATTATTCGCCACGTTGCGTGGGGATTTGGGGTGAAATTTGAGATTCACGACACGCCACCGAGTATATGAATGGTTTTTCTTCTAGGAACTTGTCATATACTTGCTGGTTAGTGCAGAAAAAATAACTATCTCGTGTATCTCGTCGAAGCACGGCTATGAGGTATGAGAGAAGTTGTTGTACGTGCGGATTTGGGTTGTTCGTTCTCCCGGACACAAACAAAAAATCGCAATGCGATAATAAAAAAATATATTCCTCTGTTTCTGTAGGCCGACTCTACGGTTCACACCGCGTTGTCTCTGGTAGATTTATGTTGCTCCTGGATAGATAACCCCTTCTTTGCACAGATTCACGGGTGTTGTGTAGTGTGTTTTAAAGCTCAGTCGAACGAAATTATTGATTCATCGGTACGGTTGTGTGTTGCCTCCTTTTATGGACGATTTAGCTGTAAGCCGATGTACTACCCAAAGTTCGCCAGCGTATCCTGGTATGTTCTTCCGCAACGGGACTTATTCAAAGACCACCGGCACCGGCTGAATTATTGTGTGAATTGAACGGATTTGCTTGCCGCTGCTTTTTGCGTTGCTGGTTGTGAGGCACTGAAATGGAGAGTGTACATCTCCGCGCAATCGGTTTCACCACCCGCCGTTCGGTCCTATATCTTCAGACGGTCTGATTGCTCACCTACAAGAGTAAATGTTTGGTTGAGTATCGTTAGTTAAAAAAAAAACAGATCATTTCATCCGCAAAAGGGTAGCAACGGTATCTGCTGGTTGAGTGCTTTTAGCGATCGGTCCCTTTTCCTTACGAAAATCAACAACGAAATTCTATTTAGGAACACCTTTTCTACTTGAAAATTTGAAGAAAAGCGTAGTCTTTCCCATGTTACCCCGAGGAGTGAAAACCGAAACGCGTATGGGTCGCTATTTTTAGCTACTCCTACATGATGAGCCTTACGGCAAACTTTACACCACCGAATGTGTTACCGAAGAAAATTCTGCCATCTTTCAAAATATGTCCTTAACCGAAACAAGTTCACCGATCCTTGACGCATTCTCGTTGGGGCGCGAGCGGACAAAAGAAAACACCCCCGTTCTCGCTGAGCCGAGCGTAGGATAGCAACACCTACCGAGAATCTTTTCACGTTTCCGATCTTTCATTTCGTAGATTGCTGCTAGCTCGGGGCGTGATGGGGGGAAGGCATACCGGGGGCGACATTTTCAATGAAAAGCTTAAAAGCAATCAACAGTAGCAGCGAAAATAACACATTTTCAAGCTCTACGCCCGTGAGCGTGGGAGGAGAAGCTCAGCCATAGAGGGCGTTAGCTTGACCGTCCTTTCCACCGTAGCCCGCGTCGTCGACGCCGGCGGGAGATTAATGTTGAAAAAGCGAACAAAATAAAAACATGCCATCCTTGGAAGTGCAGCTCCTACACGACATCAATCCATCATGCTAAGGTATGAATATTAAAAATTAAAAGGAAAATAACCAAAAAAACACTGTTTGCACAAAAGAGTTACATATTCTACAAGGAAACGACAGGAGTACATTCAGTAGGCGCACGCATTTTGCTCGTGCAGAGCCATGTGATAACGTCGATGAGATGCATAACAACCCGTCCGTGGCCTACCATTCTTAAGTTACATAAAAATCACCATCATGGGAAAGTTTTATGGAGCTGAATGCATGAATAGCAAACGATATTTTACAAACGAAAATTGCAACAACTGTTGCACATGCCAGTCTGTTTTACGATAAATGGTAGAAATTCCGGTAATTGTGAAAAAGATGACATAAGAAGTTGAAAAGAATTGCATGAAATTAGAGCATAATAGAATAATTTCATGGAAGACAAACATTTGAAAGCTTTCGACAATTCGAAAAAAGCTTAACCGTATAAGGATTTGGCGAGCTTTACAGTCAGACGAATTTATACAGTGAGACAATCGTAGAAACAAGTAAAGATTGTTGGGGCCCTTGCCATGTGCCATTACACGAACACGTTGTTTTGGGTTTCGTGAAAGTAAACGTGGGTGTGGTTTGCACAAAACAAACAAAACCCCACCAAAAATCAAAAAGCTACACATTACAAACGTAACAACTTTGCACACGCGGGCCACACGCGGGGCAGAAGAAAATCGACCAAAAACAAACCCCACACATGCCGAAAACTTTCCGTCCACGTCACGTTGTACAAACACACCGGAACTCGGAACTACCCCCAAGCGCTACCACATTCTTAAATAAACCTTTCCGAACGTATCCTGCGTCCAGGCGCAAGCTTAAACTGCGGTTACCCCGGTGCAGCAGTGCAAACCACCGAAGGCGGCGATGGGTTAAACCTCAGTCACGAAAGGGTGCAATCATGGCACCATGGTATTTGCCCACGTGTAGCATGGGGGAAGCATCATCGATCGGTACGGCAAAAGTGGAACCTTTTTTTTTTTTAATAGCCGACACCAAAAAAAATGGTAAACAGTAAGTAAAAGTACTTCCTTCGGTGCAGTTCATGATATCGTGCATCGCCAAAAGTACAGCTGCACCACAAAAACCAAACCTCTCGCCGGGTCACCAGGTGTAATGCGAAACCAACGGTATGCTGCATTATGGTGCGGTGGTTTGCGGTACTACTACTACAACCGTAATGCTTCCTAGAGCATCGAAAATCCGCATCCAAGGTGTGTGTGTGTGTGTGTGTTTTTAGGGAGGTTTTTCGTTTCGCACAGCCCCCAGGGGGGTTATTGGGAAACCCAATCAAAAGACGTCCACCCAAAGGGAGGCTACCCCTGGTGATGCGAGCCAAAGTCAGCACGAAATGTCGCGCTTCTAGCATCGATTATTTAGCGGCAGCAAAGTTATGATTTACTACCGAACCGGAACAAAACTCGACCGGGAAATGAAACAAACAAAAAAAAAACAACGCATAGTCCCGAAGTAATTACGGTATATTCCACGGATCGTACCCCGTCAGAGATCAGTGGAGATTTTCCTTTCCGGCCTACATGGAGCAAGAAATCGGGCCCAGTTTACCGAACAATCCTTGCGCAAATATTTATGATAACAGATAAACTTAAATGTCAATTGAGGAAGTTAACGTACAGTCACACAGTACAGCGCAGCAGCAGCAGCACGCAAAACGGGCTGCCCTTGATCCGCCTCCAACACCCAATTGGCACGGCCATTTACCCTCGCGGAACAAATTTTTAACACCGAACGTTGTGCCAATAAAAATGACATTACTGTCCCTCGCGTACCGTACACTCGAAGGCTGCCGGACAGAAACACGGCACCGTCGGTGCGGTCGCGAGAAACTGTGCGTTTCCTCGGCAGTTAAGAGGAGCCTCCTACTCCGTGCAAAATAATAAAAAAAAACACTCGAGAACAGATCAAATTTCATTCTCACCGGCGCAACAGCGAATGATTTCATCATCCTTGACCCGAAAAACAAACCCCACTGCCACCGTCGGGCCAGCTACGATAAACGATTTATGATACGTTACGGGATTATGTTTTACGGCACGGTGGAGGGATCTTCTCTCCCGGGAAGCCAGGCCGGCTTTGATTGCAATGCCATAGTAAGCATCAGCATACCCCTCTCCGCTTCAGAAGATACCTTCATCTGGCCGAGGCAGTGGAAGAGAGCAGCAGCAGCAGAGGAGACAACTACCGTCGTCATGTTACATTTTATGTTTGTCGAAGGCACAAACACACTTTCGAGGTCAAGTGAAAATTCGCGATTCTCCACCGAGATGGTATGTACGCATTAGCAAAACGTAAAAACAAAATGGGTCTGTCCGCACACCATGCAATTGGGAGCAATTGTTTTCAACGATCTTCTCCGATATGGAGAAGTTTGAAAAGTGAACTTGCTTTTCGATGGTCTACGCGTGTACACAGTGAACGTGGTGGAGATTTGTGGATTGTACTAATAATTTATAAAATAACAAACTAAATGTCGAATTTTTAGCTTCAAAACGGTGAACACTATTGTCTTAAGTGCTAACAGTAATGTTCTATAAAAAACACTTCATTTTAAACCGGTTCTTCGTCACAACCCGTTAAAAAAACGTTTATTTTCACTGAAACTATATCACTCATGGTGTTTAAGGTAAAATTGGTTTTTAATATTTGCATGTATACCTCAACGATCGTGTAATAGTAACGCAAAACCACGTCAAGATTTAAGATTCATGAGCGAGTTTACTGCACGCTGCAGGGTAATCACAAATTACACTTAAAAACCCTTCCACAATGGCGATTATGCACCATACACCGCGACTAATTTTCGTGCTGAGATCATCGTTCTTGGCAGCTAGAGAGAGGGAGAGAGATAGAGCAGGGAACCGGGTAAGTAATCAGACCTGGAATTGTTTGTTACTGTGAAGTGGAAACACCACTGCTCAGTTCTGTGGGCATACATTTTTCCTTCAGGTTCAATTTATGTGGCGCTTCGAGAACGGGAACACGAAAGTCCCCTCGACCTCGAGACCGGAGTACCGGCACTAGGTGTTGTGGTGTGTGTTTTTCTTCAGATCTCAAATGGGTTTCATCTTAAAACAAATAACATAAAAACGCTGAAGAAGCACCCGGCTGGACCGGCGAACAGGGAAGGAAGGCCGAACGGAAGACGGTCTGTCGGCCACTTGAAAACGGTCAATTTCGGTACAGGATTTTTATTCTCTCCCTTTCTCTCTCCTCCCAAACGCCACACAACGTCCCAAAAGCGAAACGCGAGCGACCGATGTGCGCATGTCCCGAAGGAAAACGCTCTACCAACGCATTCCATCGCGGCCCCGGAGCTTCCGGAGCACATTCCCTTTCCCTTTCGTTGGGTGCTCCCCCTCCCCTTTCTACGGAGGGAAAGGAAATGGTACGCGCATCGACGCTCTCGTTTCTTCCACAGCACCGACTGAGGGGGGTAAATAACGCACGCTAGGTTCGGTTGTGCTAGACCAATGCTAATGGAGCCGAGAACGCGTGCATGCCGACTGACTTCGGCTGGAGTTTTCCACACGAACCCGTCGTGCCGGGCCGGATGGACGCCAGCATGGAAAACGAACGCAGCACGGCAGTAATTTACAACAGCTGTCGATAGCGATTTTCTCAAGGTCTGCGCCTGCCTGCGAACGATGCCGGGTGCACGTGCACTCGCCGACCACCCGGGGGTAGCCCTTTTTTTCCTTTCAACGATGACGCCCTCCGCCGCCTGCCACCACCGGAAAGCAGTCGATGCAGGTTGAAGAGATAAAGCAATACGGCGCTTCGGAATGGTATAAAGTGTATTGCGATTC
>JXWZ01009678.1:0-12037 GCA_000956215.1 Anopheles farauti No. 4
TGTTGCTGCTGTTGCTGGAGTCTATGATTCCAATGGTACCAAGCAGTAGAGGAAGAATTTCCACCGTTCGTGCTCATTAGCGTGGTACTACCACCGGCAGCTGTGTTCGTGAGGCTGCTATTACTCCCGAACAGGGTGGCGTTCGCGGCACTTGACTTTGCACTCTCGGTGGCAACAGCAATTTGGGCGAGCTGTAGAAACGATTCTTTCGTCAGCTTTCCTTCACCAACGATCGAAGCAGGCTTAGCCGCTGTGTTTGCGGTAAGTGAACGTAGCTCAAGTAAACCGGCGGCGGGAGAGTCAGCATTCATTTTCGTCTCCGGATCCACCGAACCGTCGGTGGTAGCGGTGGAAGTGAAGTTATTTTTCGGGGAATCCCCGCGCCGCGTCGCTACCGTTTCCAACTGCGAGTAGGAACCGAGGAACGACTCGACCGGTGAATCTTCGCGTATCAACAATTTTGGGAGTTCGTACACGTTGCTGTCTGTGTGGCGGAGAAAAAGAAAAATTAGAAAAGAGTATGAGAAAAATAATAATAATACAAATGTAATGGTAGAGTGCAGCGTGTTGCTTTTTCGTACACTTACCATCCGATGTTGACTTGTAAAGTGTCCGGAACGTTTTATCCACCGTTCCACCACCACCACCACCGGTACCGGCACCGGCACCGGCATTCTTGAACGCGTATTCGGCCGAAGCTAGCTTACAGTCCAGTCCGTCTTCGTTTCTCGCCACCAGCTTCGGTATAGCGCCCCCACTACTGGCGGTGGTGGTTTTCGTCGCTGTCGTTGCTGCCCCCGCTCCGGATGCCGTCTTCGTCAGCCCGATATCGAAATCCGGCAGGTACTCGTCGATGTTGTTCAGCGAGGGATTTATATCCGGGAGCGATTTCTTTGCCGCCGTCGCCGAGTACAGGTGTTGCGGCGGAGGATAGTGGTGGGGTACGTACATCTTTTTCGTGTAGTTTAACATGAGCTTGTTGATCGAATCGTTCGAAATGGTGCGCTGCTGCTTGGACTGTGTGTACTTCAGCAACTCGATCAGATCGTGCAGCGAGGCGGACGAAACGCGACTCTCGTCGAGCTTGTGCAGCGATTGTGTCGTACAGTGGGGTCCACCACCGCTCGCCCCGATCAGGCGCGTTCCCAGTCCGGTGTTTTGGTGATTGCTGCGAGAATGACCACCGCCGCAGCGTCGTATGCTGTTACTGAATGTTCCTCCACCGCCACAGCCACCATCCAACGTTGACTCCGAATTCATTCGACTCAGTATACCGTTCGAGTGGAACGACAGCGAACGCTCGAGACCAGCCGATCCGGAGTGATGGTGCCGGTCTCTGCTGGCGCTATCCCCGTCGCCACCACCGCTTAGCTGCGGTGAACTTTCGCGCACAAAGTCCAAATTCTTCGCACTGATCGTTTTGAAGGAACGATTGCGCTGCAGATGCTCCCGAATTTGCGAACGCTTTTCGTGCTCGAGCGTGGGTGAGCGTCCCCCCGCCATCGTCGTCGCACCGTGAAGTAGATTTACCACCCTGTAGCTAAACGGTGGTACGGCTGCCAGTTCCTGCTCCGGTCGCCCACCAATATCGATCACGGCCGGCATGGATTTGCGATGCGTCTGGGTGCCACCAGCGCCAGCAGCCGCAGCAGCAGCTGGTCCATCGGCCGCACCCGGTAGCATCGAACCGATGGTGTCTACGATGGAGGGATTGGTGTGTCCGCCTGCAACGACAGCAGCCCCACCAACGCCCCCCACCGGTCGATAACCGATCGGTGTCTTTTCCTCTTTAATCACAGTCTCATGGTGATGGTGTTGATGATGATGGTGGTATTGGTGGTGATGGCGATTTTTGTGTCGAGTTTTGCTCGGATTACGAACCGCTTTACCTCCGACGTCGGCTGCCGCCACACCATTCGAGCCCGCACGTGCTGGTTCGAACTCACTGAACTGGTCCACCGAAACCAGCTCGGGTAGATCATCTCCTCCCGGGCCGTCCGGAGCCCCACTTAGTCTTTTCATCTTTTGCCTTAGCTTCGCTTTGATTTGTTGCATTTTCTGGAATGATGCAATAAAGTTCACGATTACATCACATGCACCACCCACAGTGCAAAAAAAAAAAAATAGCGCAGCATATCTACCTGCTTAGTAATTGCAGCATCACGTTCCTTCTGGCTCATGTGACCACCGGGCCCGTACGCACCCTGGCCGGATGCACCGCTGCCGATGATCGAGCGCGACATGGAACCCTTCAGCCCATCGCAGGCCTTCTCTGCCCGTACCTTCATCAGCCTGTGGACGTTCTTTTTGTTGTCCTTGAAGAGAAGCACCTTTAGGCCGGGACTTTGTAGGTTTATCAAATCTTCCCTGCAGCACCATGGATGAAAAAAGAGAAGAAAAAAAAGTTGCACGGTCAATGAAACTGTCGCGTTCATACTTTTACCATTCGTCACATTGAGAGGAACAGACGGGACGGTCGTGGAAACACCACACTGCAATACCGACCAGTCGCGTGATGTAGAAATCACGAAAATAGTTAAAAATAGTTTACCCCCACATTTACACACGCTCCGGTGCCTGACGGCGGACTTCGATTTTTTTTTCTCAGGCTTTCTCTCTCACACTCTCCGCTTTTCCGGAGCGCACATCCGGCCGGGAGGAATCGGAAACTAATCCGCACGACAGAAATCCAACCTTACAACACGCACGACACCAACAACAAAAAATTGATCGCAGTAACCCGCAGGCTAGCCATGCAAGCAAAATAGTCATACGTTCGTCGCTAGGCAGCGCGATGGTGTTAAGCCTACTCAGATTTTTAAGGTACAACAAATGCCAATGGTACTAACCCAGACAGTACGTCACTCATGTCGAGCCAGTTATCATAATCGGAGGAAATGGTGAACAGCCGTTTGGAGGAGATCGGGCCTCCCTTCATGCCAAGCACGAGCTTAATACGCGAACCCTTCACCAGCGGGATGTCCTTCATCTCCATACCGTCGCTGAGCTCCTTGTGATTGTACAGCAGATGCTGCTGGCTGATGGGAATTCCTGCATCGAAGAAGAAAAAAAAGAAAACAGAGATTTTCATCAGAAAAATTCAGAATTACCGAAGAGAAAATTAATCAATGCATGAACGGCCTGAAGGACACACACACATACCCGCAAGGCCAACCGCGAGAAGAGAGTACATGGAAGTGTGGCATCATTGATGCATGGCTAAAAGTCAAACTAATAATAATGCACAATTAAATCCGGCATGTGCGCCGGCGTCAAATATACAGGCGGCTGCAACACACTCGCCATATGACTGGGAGTTTTGGTTAAAAATAGAATCCTATTTTGCATCTTTTGTAGGCGCCCCACCTTCCTGCCAACCAGGAAAGTGGATCGGGTTGACAGACGAAGGAACACAGGAAAGAGATAGAGAGAGTGAGATGGAGAGCAAATCCGACCATAGCACGAGCTTTGAACGGAAAACAAACAACAAAATGGGTGTCCCTTCACCGTCATGCGACCGTTTGCAACTCTTATCAAGCCTACCGGTCTTGTTTGATGAGTTGGCTCTCGGGTCATTCGTCATCGTGGAATCACATCACGTATGCAGTGATAAATGCTTTCGGCAATCACTTGCGGCACCATCCAAAACCAAGTCAAGGTTGTTTACTAGTGGACGGAAGACAAGATGACATGGGTGAAATGGCGTGCACTTGCCGTAACGCACATGATTTCCATACAGACAGAGGCAACCACGATAAAAGCAATCGATAGCTCTCAGCGGAAATATCCAAAACGGGTGGACTCATCCTTACGCGTGGGTTGCATAGTGTCGCCAGTGACTGATTAGATGCACAATACAATGGTGGGAATCAGGCTAGCTTGGTGACCGTATTTTTTACCAACCCACAGACGGGGTGACGCGTCTTAAGACTTCATCTCATGTTCCATTAAACTGTCAACTGCTGGCCGAGGCGCCGGAACGGAAAAGGCCTGCCTGATTTTCCTTCGATGATCGATTAGAAAAACAATTAACGCTGGGTTATCAACACTCAACACTGCACGCGAAAAGAGATGACCGGTAAGATCCTGATTGCACTGGACAGTGCGCGCCAATGTCCAGTGAAATTGATCAACTGGTTACTTGTACATGACCATCTCAATGGCGGGTGCCCGTTGCCGTGTTGCATCAAGTACGCGATGTACGTCAAGATCGCGGGAGAGTTGTTCAACGAAAATAAAAGACAAGTTCATCATAATTGCCGGTACTATCTGCATACGCTCATACACTCGCTGAGCCCTACAAACGACGATATTCTTTCCGTTATCAGTGCACAGAGGGAGGTATGGGGATGGGCGGTCGATGACACGCGGCAATCAGTGCACGTGTTACAGTCGTGCAAGTGAAGTGTGTTTTCTGGAAGTCTGGAAATAATACCTCCAACGCATCGCAAATAGCGGGCAGTGGGTGGGTGTCGATCACTATCATTGATTTGTCTAAAAATAGCGATCGATTAAGTTTTTTTTCTCCCCGATTTGACTAGCGATGTGACAATAGCATGCTTTGGCTTCGTTGTGTACGATTCTGCTTTGATCATCGACTATCGACGGGAAAAATTTGGTTAATTCGATATAATTTCCCGCACACACAAAGAAGCCAGCGGTAGTCCGTTGTAGTACGGTGTGTTGCATTCTCCGCAGTGACCAATAGGTGAAGGTTGCATAAAACGTCAAGTGCAGGCTTAGGTTATTCCAATGCGCTGCAGGAAAAGAGCCAATTCGAGCCGAACAACGGAAGGGCGTATTTAGGTTGGGTAACGACAGTTTCTGCTGCAGAAAAAAGCTTTCGCGCAGGAGGCGACGAGTTATTGGATTATACGGAACATCATATCAGCGTAATCAGCGTGAATGTGTTTGTGCGTGATGTGGGATAGCTAAATAAAAAATACGATTAAATAAATGTAAATAAAAACGTGCGGAAGAAGAATGTTGTTCATTTTGACATGATCCTGCTTTAACGCATTCAATATAATGTTACATTCTTTGTTCGATAAAATGTATCGGAAATAACATAAGCAAAAATCACGAATGCAACACGTTAGGGCATGCTTTATTGGACATGCGACCAACATTAGGAAATGTGTTTCCAAACGCGATCCGGAAACGGAATCAAACCTATCGTCACAGCGTTTATGAAAATCAATGCCTAACAGTAGGCTGTGGCACGTTTATTCTCTACTTACCCTCATATTTTTGAATTTCCGACTTCAGATATCCGACCGTTGTCCGATCCTGAACCGTCACCTCGAACTCTGACCCTGTCAGCGTTTCGACAATGATGTCGTATGACGGTGGGGTCCACATCGTTGGTGCTGGGGTTTATGGCAGCCGGAAGTTAAAGCACGTAGCGCCTACGACGATGCACCGTCCGGAACGTGGATCGATTTTTTGTTCCTCTGCAGTATACGGGTGCGACTTTGTGTGACTTTACTTTTAGCTTACCAGACCTATCCAGAATGTACTATCACACCGCGTACGTTGCACCGCTGGGTTCGGAAATCAACACAACCCTATCGCTCTCTCCGTGAAACGCAATAAAGGCAAAATAGGTGCTCTCACAGACACAGTCAAAACATCCCTAGCACACTTGGATCACAGCAATCACAATAATCGGGGATAAATGTACGATTCGCACGATCTTCTAGCCACCTGCACAAACAGACTTATCCACGAAGATGGTAGTGTTGGAAGGCCCACTGCCTGGCCCACTCTGCCGGGAGATCACACCAGTGGCAACTAACACTTTTCCGTCCCACAAAAGCACTTGCAAACCACTGTGGGCGCCTCCGTTCTCATATTCACAATGTGGGCTATCGGCGACACGAATGGTGCTGCAATGACGCGAGCACGGTAAGGCCGCTTGTTTGTCAGCTGCTGGTCAAGATTAGCGAGCAGTAATTGGGTCCCGATGGTTCATTATCACTTCCAGTGGGCCGCTTTTCTTGTCGTACATGTACCCCTGCAGCAGTTGTCTGCTACTGCAAACCGTTCCGGCCTTGTAAGAGCGTTAGTGGCGCGTTAACAAGAAAAAAAACAGCACAAGGGACGAATGACCACACGTCCCGTACGCGACAGATTCTCCTCACCGGGTATTTCAGCACTTCGTTTTCTCGGCACACGAAACAACACCGCACGAGCGGCGGGCGCGCACGGAAAAATGGTGGCGCACGAGAATATCTATTTAATTTAAGAACCTAGGCAACTCCGTGTAAACACCTCCGCGAAGACCGACGACGACGGAAACTTGCTGCTAGTCTGCAGTGTGTATGTGTGCGCACTCTTCTTGCACCACACTACCACCGTTCACTGCTAGGTGTTATTTTTGTTTTTCTGTCACTCTCTCGCTCTCTCACTCACACAGGCAAATGGCGCCAGACTTGCTGTTTCTTGTAGGCCCAACTGTCAGTTGTTAGCGATAACGCACACCATCACACCGGGCACGATCATTCACGACACGAATGCACGTCACCTTGGTGCAACTTTTGTGATGTGTATGTGTTTGTGCTTAGGTGATTGGGACGGACTTCTAAGTGTGCGTAACGTTATGCTACTGTAATGAGTAAGAGGCGGTGTGTAAACGTCGCCAAAAGAAGCGACGACGACGGCGGCAGATCGACACACACGCAGTAACACAGAAACTACACCACTGCAGCGTAAGACGTGTGTGTACACCCGTGTGATCGGAGGAACGGAAACGGGGTGCGCGGTATGAACTCGAATCACGATTATGAGGCCCGCGGCAGCACCACCATCAAGACGAAGCAGAAGCACGACGACATACGACGTAAAATAATGCGTTGTAGCTTTTTCTTCCCGCTGAGACCCGTGGCACCCGTCCAATGACGGCGAAGAATGGCCCACCTATGCACAAACGGGGAGGGTACCGCAATTCAACTCCAGCTGCCAGATGTCGCGCGGCAATCAATGCAGGACAATAATGCTCGTGTCACTGGGCTAGCTGTTTGGAGCTTTCTCCTCCTCGGTTCCTATGGGGCGGATAACAGCCTTTTCACCACCGCCGTAACGGTCACACACTTTGCTGCACTGTCTCCGCCACAATGCACCTCCCTCCCCCCGACTGATACTGCCACATTAACACTCCGTTGCATGAAACGGGTAGCGAAAGGGGGCACGGGAAGGGTCACTGCTTACGCATTTGGGGCGTTTGGATTTTTGCACGACAGCACGGCGAACACACTTTTGACCGCTTTTCTACGCCCATCTGCCAACACGAAGAGGTAGCGCAGCAACGCGGACACTTTCTTCTTCCGTTCGACTACGTAAGTATTTCTTCGCCAGACACTGCCTTCTTCGCGATGACGACGAACATACACACGGGCTGCATACAGATCTACCCGTCCTGTGCGAAGTACGCACCAATACAATGACGCGCTGTCAAATGGATGACTGTTCGTAATCTTTACTTGTTGAAATGGAATTCTTCGTGCAAGTATTGGGCATTTTTTATGAGAAACTTAAAACATTTCCTTTTGGTTAATATGATTAATCTTTTTGTGTAAATTTTTAAAATTGCTCGTTTGCTTTTATTTATTTTTACGTCACATTTGGGGCGAAAACAAATTGTCAAATGTGACAACTCGGGCGAAATGACGTGTTCGGCTTGACAGCGCAAAACTGTCTGAGTACGTGGTTTCTGTTGCCTCGAAGCAAAAGGGACTAAATTATACTAACGAGTTTTAAATATGTTTTAATTCTACAATAACTATTACTGATCGGTTCAAACCCACAGAACACCGAGTGTTAAAAGTGTCTAACGCAGTCGTCTGGTAACAGGTGCATTTCAGCTTGATGGTTCCCCTCCAATGGTGAAGGTTAAACAATATCGTCTTTTGCAGGACACTGTCGCGATGACGACCTACGAGGAATTTATTCAACAAAACGAAGACCGCGATGGTATCCGCTTTACGTGGAACGTGTGGCCTTCGAGCCGTATCGATTCGACGCGCCTGGTTGTGCCGTTGGGCTGTCTCTACCAGCCGCTCAAGGAACGTCCGGATCTGCCCCCGATTCTGTACGATCCGGTCGTCTGTACGCGTACGACATGTCGTGCGATACTTAACCCCCTCTGCCAGGTGGACTACCGGGCGAAGCTGTGGGTGTGCAACTTTTGCTTCCAGCGCAACCCGTTTCCACCGCAGTACGCGGCCATCTCGGAGCAGCATCAACCGGCGGAGCTGATAGCGGGTTTCAGCACAATCGAGTACACGATCACGCGGGCACCGTGCATGCCGCCGGTGTTTCTCTTCGTCGTCGACACCTGCATGGATGAGGAGGAGCTGACCGCATTGAAGGATTCGCTGCAGATGTCGCTCAGCCTGCTGCCAGCGAATGCGCTCGTCGGCTTGATCACTTTTGGCAAGATGGTTCAAGTGCACGAGCTCGGTACGGAGGGTTGCTCGAAGAGTTACGTGTTCCGCGGTACGAAAGATCTGAGCGCGAAGCAGATCCAGGATATGTTGGGCATTGGCCGTGGTCCGGGACCTCAACAACCGGGCCAGCAGCAGCAACAGCAAGCGATGCGGGGTGGAGCAGCTCCCATCCCACCAGCCAATCGGTTTCTGCAGCCCCTGCACAAATGCGACATGGCGCTGACCGATCTGCTCGGTGAGCTGCAGCGGGATCCGTGGCCAGTGCCACAGGGTAAGCGGTACCTTCGTTCGACTGGAGCAGCACTTTCAATCGCGGTCGGATTGCTGGAGTGCACTTACCCGAACACGGGTGGCCGTATCATGCTGTTCGTCGGTGGACCGTGCTCACAGGGCCCCGGTCAGGTGGTGGATGATGAGTTGAAGCACCCGATCCGCTCGCATCACGACATCCAGAAGGACAACGCGAAGTTCATGAAGAAAGCGATCAAACACTATGAAGCGCTCGCATTGCGCACGGCCACCAATGGCCACTGCATCGACATTTACTCGTGTGCCCTAGACCAGACGGGTCTAATGGAGATGAAACAGTGCTGCAACTCCACCGGCGGTCATATGGTGATGGGCGATTCGTTTAATTCGTCGCTGTTCAAGCAAACGTATCAGCGCGTGTTCTCCGCGGATCAGAAGGCCGAACTCAAGATGGCGTTCAATGGTACGCTGGAGATCAAGTGTTCGCGCGAGCTGAAAATAGAGGGCGGCATCGGGTCGTGCGTGTCGCTGAACGTGAAGAATGCGTCCGTATCGGACACGGAGATCGGTATGGGCAACACGGTGCAGTGGAAGCTGTGCACCATGAACCCGAACACGACGATGGCGTTCTTCTTCGAGGTTGCTAACCAGCATGCCGCACCGATACCGCAGGGTGGCCGCGGGTGTCTCCAGTTTATCACACAGTATCAACATTCCAGTGGCCAGCGACGGATCCGTGTCACGACTGTCGCCCGCAGCTGGGCAGATGCGACGGCCAATCTGCACATGATCAGCGCCGGCTTCGATCAGGAAGCGGCGGCCGTGCTAATGTCCCGCATGGTTGTTTATCGCGCCGAATCTGACGACGGTCCCGACACGCTCCGGTGGGTCGATCGGCAGTTGATACGGTTGTGCCAGAAGTTTGGCGAGTACGGCAAGGACGACCCGAACAGCTTCCGGCTGGCGGAGAACTTTTCACTGTTCCCCCAGTTCATGTACCATTTGCGGCGATCGCAGTTCCTGCAGGTGTTCAACAACAGTCCGGACGAGACTACGTTCTACCGGCACATGCTCATGCGAGAGGATCTGACGCAGTCGTTGATCATGATACAGCCAATACTCTACTCGTACTCGTTCAATGGACCACCGGAACCGGTGCTGCTCGATACGTCCTCCATCCAGCCCGACCGTATACTGCTGATGGACACGTTCTTCCAGATTCTCATCTTCCATGGTGAGACGATCGCACAGTGGCGCAAGGACAAGTACCAGGACATGCCGGAGTACGAAAACTTCAAACAGCTGCTGCAGGCGCCCGTCGACGATGCGCAGGAAATTCTGCAGACACGCTTCCCGATGCCACGGTACATCGACACCGAGCAGGGTGGATCGCAGGCCCGCTTCCTCCTGTCGAAGGTTAATCCCTCGCAGACCCACAACAACATGTACGCGTACGGTCAGGTGAGTGTCGCAGTAGGCTTCAAGTTTTTCGTTCGAATCTTCCCTCCTCCTATAACGTTTCGTGTCTCGACTGCGAAATGGTTGTTGTATTCCTCCTTACTTACCTTTATGTTTTCGTGTGTTTATTTTCTGACGTTTTAAATCGTGTGTACATCTCCTTATCGTGGTTTTGTGGTTGAACTATTCGTGCATTGATCATTTCGTGCTACACCACACAACACGATTGCTCCCCGCTGCCCATAAACCGACGTACCTGACACCCGGGCCCGGGCACAACACAAACATGTCAATCCATTCCCCCACTTCAATTGCTCATCACCATCCGACTTTACCGAATCCTCTTGGGTTTGAACAAATTGGCAGATGGCAGTACCGAGTGCGGTAGATATTTTTATATCCTTTTTTTTCGTTACTATAGACTCTAAACAAATGGTGTCAACATTGGGTTCTAATTTACTGTGGGTCTGCTGTTAATATAACTTATCCACTGGGTTTGGTGTGGTCACATATCAGCTTCGACACGCGGTCATATCATGAC
Source organism: Anopheles farauti No. 4 (assembly GCA_000956215.1). Lineage (NCBI taxonomy): Eukaryota > Metazoa > Arthropoda > Insecta > Diptera > Culicidae > Anopheles > Anopheles farauti No. 4. Next base: position 10,696 of record JXWZ01009678.1, read on the forward strand.
TGTCACTACCTATACTACTAATACTACGTCATGTAGCGTTAAGATTCATTCCAAACCAATTCAAAACACGGTGTTTGATCGAAAATCATTTTTAAAAAATGTCTTAAACTATTTTTTACCCTAATTTTCTTCTCTATCATGTTACTACGATCGAAAGTGGTGGAAACTGAAGTACATTTTCAGATCGTTTTTTTTTGTGTGTTCCTTGTGATGCCCCAAATTACCATTTATTTAGATTCCTTTGGTTATTTTGGTTATTCCATTAATTTTAAAATCACTATGTTTTAGTTGTAAGAAATTTTACTAATTTTGGGTTAGAATATGTCTAGTAAATTACATGTACAATATATATAAAATAATATATAATCATGTTGATATTATCGTTCGTTTTGTTCAACATATGAATTTCGAAATTTGATTTTTATTTTTTATAAAATTTCAATTTTACTGTTTTCTGATAGTAACATTGTGTATATATTGTTATGTAAAAATGCCAATGGTTTATTGTTAAACATAAAATGACATATAATCGAAGACATGTTTAATAGTGTTCTTAAATGGTCTTGGTCTTGGTAATTTTTTTTTCTATTTGTTGTAAAAAAAAAGTTCCGCAAAAATTTTTTATTTTAGTGTATCCGAATCTGTTTTCGGCGGTAAACACACATGAAATAATGATATAAAATGTTTCAGTCATTACAAAATTTGAAACCAAATGGGTCAAGTTTTTTCAAGTTGTGTGCTCTGCCGTATTTTATCACTCGTTGTTTGAGTGCTGAATGCAAACCGATACGTCTGAATAACCATAAATCTTACAATATTTTGTAAAAACACAACACAAAATATATTTAAGTTGTACACAAAATGCACTGCTTCTAACCGTACATAAGCGCGAAATATAAGTTTGTGAGGCATCAACCGATGGATACTAATTTCTTTCTGTTTTATTTTTTGTCGTCTTCTCCCCCCCATTCTTCAATCAATCAATCAATCAATGCTGCGTATCTACTCTAGGACGGTGGTGCTCCTGTGCTTACGGACGACGTTTCGCTGCAAGTATTTATGGAGCATCTGAAGAAGCTGGCCGTTTCGTCTACCACGTAAACCCGTTCGTTGCTGTTCGTTCAACGTTCAGCGATTGGTCGATCAATTTGCGATGCGTTTCAATTAAGTGTTAAATTAAAAAGCCACCCCGTTCGTGGAAAGAAGCTAAGGGTAGGAATGGGGCCACCGGAACCCATTCCGTCACGCGAACAGTATATGTATCTATCCTAACCCTGTAAGACAAGTGGAGGATGGTTGATTGCGACACGGTTATTTGTTATCATCATCAGTTACTGTCGTC
>JXWZ01009679.1:0-22186 GCA_000956215.1 Anopheles farauti No. 4
CCCCCCCTTCCCTTCTTCCTTTAACCAAAAAGGGCAAAAGGTTTACCCATCAAGTTTTCACTGAATTCTGTTCCTTTTCTTCTTCGATTCATCCGTCTGATCTTTGATTATTTGGTGTGCGCCCTTTGCACACACGTATGCATTTACTGCATCTTGTAGCCAATACCAACCCACCTCCCACCCATTTTTTATTCCTCGACATGCTGCAAACATGCACGCACGCACGCACACTACAACCGCCACACGCGCGTTTTAACACACATTTTTGGGAGAAATCTCTTCGTGGCTCGAGCGCGTATACTCTGAGTCGAAGGGTGGAAGAGGGTGTTAGAAGTGAAGCGACGCGCGATTAAAAAACACGAAAAATGGCCTTTCCTTTGCAACGACGGCGACGACGATGTGCTCGTGTGTGATGTCGCCATTCCGCGAACGATTGGTTACCAGGAAGAGCAATTATACTTACGCTTCTGCCACCCAGCCAGCCACACACACAGGCACACAGACGGGGGAAGTTAGCCTCTTGAACAGCGTTTCGCGGATACTGATTTTGTCTTCAGTTGCTGACGATGATGTGCCTAGGCAATTCGTTATTCGATTCACACCAAACCAGGCGCTGCTACTTTTGTGCTTTGATATATTGGTAGACCGGAACACGGCACAACTTTTGCGGGTCTTTTCGTACTGCCCACCTCACTTACGTCTCGAGGAAACTCAGACGATGTGGCTCACAGAGTGAACCGCATCGTTTTCAGCACCAATTGAGCGATTATTACAATCGCCGTGATTGGAAATAACTCTAAACTCTCAAAAAACGTTCAAAACTTAGTTTTTTTTCACGCGCACGAATGCAAACCATGTCTGCTTTTCACCACATTTTCTTCCTCTTTTGCCTCAAATGCTTTCGTCTCGCTTTCTCTAATACTGGGCGGCCCTGTCATACGAAATCGCATGTCTCGCTCTAACGTATGCGTTACGGGCGTTTCTATGCGTTAATTTAGCTTCCGCACCCGAAGATGTAAACGTCTCATCAGAATATCCAATCAAATCGATACGTTACATGCGTTATGAAGAAGCATATAGTTGTATGGCACATTCTACGCGCGAGTCCACAGTGGTTATCGAAAGGTTTTTCGCGAATTTAGGAAGTTTTATAAATGTGACTAATCTTTCTAAAACATTACTTGAAAGTACGCTTAAATATTTCAATCCCCATTTGAAGAAAATCATGTTTTAATGATTTTCGATTTGTATTAGGTTTGATTTTTCTCACAGGGCTCTAGCAAAAATCATTTACTTGTATGTAACCAGAAGGTGAATGTTTTCTTGACTATTGGGTTCGTTCATTCATTATCTGTTAATTAACTGAACCATTATTTTTACTTATACAAACACAAAACATAACTTTCTTGTTTAAATACCAATTGAAAATAAAATTTAAGGCAAAGTAGCTTGATTTCTGTTTGAAATTGTAGGGGATATTCAGAAGCATCAGATCAACCACCAACTCCTTACAACAAACGTCAAACGGCGTGTTGTTTGACATCCTCAGTGCAATCTGTCAAAACAAAGCAAGAAAAATAAAAAAGAAGGTCTGTGAAAAAGGAGCGCACACGCGAATCTTGGGAATTCCTGCTGTCCCGAAATTATCCAATTTCCCTGCAAAATGGACAAAGAAGTTGCAGTTATTCAACGTAAGCTGGAAGCTGAGCTGAAGAATTTTAAAGAATCACAGAAAGGTACGTACGTAGGGAATGATTATTACCTCCATCCAGGCATTCCGACCATTGATCAAACCATTCTTTTTCCTTTTATAGAGTTCTCAAAACTCGTGCAAACGCAGCGGCAGCTCGATGGGCAGTTTTTCGAGAACAAGAGCATTATGGAAGAACTGCAAATGCTGAAGCCTACCAACACGGTAAGCTCGCCCAAATCGATCTCGAAACTCTATACATATTTTTACACCCGATGCTCCTGTTTTCTCCCACGTAGGTGTACAAACTGTACGGACCCGTGCTAGTGAAGCAGGATCTCGAGGAAAGCAAGCAAAACGTTGGCAAGCGTATCGAATACATTACGAAAGAGCTGAAGCGATGTGGGGAGAACATTACGCAGCTCGAACAGAAACAAGACAAGTATCGTGCGAATCTGCAGAAACTGCAGCAACAGTACCAGAATCAAATGGCCTTGGCGAAGCAGTAGAAGCGAGCGGTGGGATCAACAGAGAGGGAAAAGGGAGAACAACGCATTTGGAGAAGGTGCAGATAGCTCCATCATTAACCTCGTAACCACGCAATCATTTCCCTAAAAAATAAACTGGCACACTACATCAAAACGATATCGAATCGGTTGGTCGTGTAGGTTTCCGCTTGTTACGGCGAGTAAACAAAGCGATTTGCTGCATCCAATGTGGGTCAGGTATTGATTTAACTTAGCAAAAGCAGGTTAACCGGCATCTGAAAAGGGGAGGATTAAAGCTGCTGGGTTCGTTTTGGTTTCATGCTTTAATAAAACTTAAATAAATCAATAAATTCCTTATACGACACTAATATTATTTACGAATTAGTGACGATTTACATTACGAACATCTTATGCCGGCATTTGTTTATAGCGGGGGTGTCAAATCGCATGAGATCTATGTTCGCCTACTGTTAACGTATTTATCCAATTACCATTAATTATTAAATATTTTCTAAATTTTTATGCTTAATAACGGGGGTATTATTTTAGCATACACTACCTGTAAACGAAATAGAATTTAATTATCTACAAAAAATTTACTTTCTTTTTGAACAAGAGCCATACTTTCGTTACCTGGTGCACATGTTTTCCGAAACGCACACATACCGAACCAGTTTGGCAACACTGCAACGTATCAGCTGTGTCGTCAAATGTAAACAACAACAGCGGAGACCGCAAAGTCTTATCAAACCTAACCAACCGGTTGAAATATTTTGTAGTTAAACTACTCACCAGAAATGTGCTTACCACGATGGAAGTGAATCCACTCAGCATAATTCTAGTGAAATCGGACAGCAAAGGCGATCGTTTGCTGTTTCGCTACCCTTACACCCTGCCGCAACAATTTCAGACCTCGGTAACACCATCCCGCAAAACGCCATACTCGTTGATTAACACTGGTGACGATATTCTCCAGAATGGTCCACCATCTAATATTTGCTTCGGTAGGTGCTGACCAATACTAAAGCTTCTTTTATGCTAAAATAAACCCAATTTACGTACTTCCAATCAATCCAGATCAACTGTACGGCATTTGCGATAAAGATCTGGCCACGCTGTTCGCGGTCAAGTCGGAGCTGTGCAATCAAAAGTTCGAGCTGAAGGTTAACGACGTGCGGTTCGTGTCGCATCCGACGCTGATCCGCAGCGACCAGGGCTCGTCGGATCAGAAGTCGTCCGACATACGCATCAACGTCGTGTTTGCGTTGCACGCCCAGGCCAGTTCGTCGGTGGTGAAGTGTTACTACGAGCTGAGTAAACGCATCGGCATAGCGCTGATATACGAAGAACGGCGCGATGGTTATTTTTCGCGCGAAATTAAAACGATGGTTGCCGTGATGGACGAGAACAGTGCACTGCAGGAGCAGGAGCAACCGGCGGGTGCGACGGGTGCGGTCGGTGGTTCGGTAGGTGCCGGTGGTGGTACCGGACCGGTGCCGGGAACGGGAGGACCCACGGTCGTTCCGAATGCGACGGCGGCCGGCATCGCCGTCGGTGTGTTCGATACGATACTGAAGAACACTACGCTAGCGCAATTTATTAAAACGGTACGTAATGGGAATTGCGGAAAATTTCACATATACTTTGAAACATTTAATCCATTCTCCAGTGCTAACTTTGAATAGCCACTCATTTAAAAGACTCAAGAAGAATGAGTTGTTAAACCTCTTAATTAAAACAAGGCAGAGCACAACGATATGATTTTCATGACTGAGTTACACTTAAAAATACTTATTTTGTAAAAAAAAATGAGTTCTAAAACTAACATAAAGAGACGATTCTATTTTTTCAGCATAGAACTGCACGAGTTGCTTTGATTTTTCTCCCCACTATTATCATACATGACACTTACTCTCTATTTATCTGCATTTTTTCGAACAGATCTATCATGACCTCTGCACGACGGGTCTGCTGAACGTCACCATGAACCAAACCGTCACGCTGAGCTTCTGCCTGCCCCAGAAAGCGCACCAATTCCACAAGAAAGGCATGGTGGTGGAACCGGAAACGATCGATCGCTGTTTGGAGGCACTGAAACCCTACCACGGTATGCTGCTGCTTGTTGACCCATCGGAGCTGTTCGACTGTGTGCCACCGTCCGGTGCGAACATGCTACTCCAGCTGATCGAAGTGTACAACCCGCTGAAGAGCCTCCAGAACATGGCGTCCGATGCGGAGCTACTGATCGACTACGTTTACCAGATTGTGGGCCATCTTGTGTATTGGGCGAAGGCGACCATCATCTATCCGCTGTGCGAAACGAACGTGTACGTGATCGCACCGGACGCACAGCTTAATATCCATTCGAACCTACCCGATAAGTTTGCGACCAAGTTTCCCGGCATGTCGCTGTTTGAGGTTATAAGCGACTTCTCACTGCCTACCTCGATCGGTCACCTAACGACGCCGCTGCAGCATCCCGCGAGGCAGGGCCGTCTAGCGCAGATGGTGCTGTGGATGCTGCAGCACCATTTGCTCATGCAACTGCACACGTACGTACAGTTCGTCGCAAACTTGGACGGGTTGGAGGAAGATGGAGAATTCGATGGGGCTAGCGGGGTGCAACAGCACACCGCTACCTTTCAGAACCATCTGCTGTACGGCAGTTCAGCACCGAATGCTTCCTCCAGCCAACCGCTCGCCGTCCCGATGGGTGGCAATCGCAAGCATTCGCTCAGCGAGGATCGCTACTCGGACAGTCTGTCGGCACTGCTGACGACGGCCGTCTCGGTTAGTTCGCACACGCGGCCCTCGTCCGCAAGCCACCGGTCGAACATCAGCCACTCGAGCGTCGGCGGTCTGCAGACCGCGTCCAGCACGGATAACGACGAAAGCATCGCGTCGATCGAGGATGACGATAAGCTGAAGCGGTTGCTGGCGGCATTCCCGGAACCGGACAGGAAAGCGGTGGCTCGCATACCGGCCGCCTCCAACCCGGAGGATCTCGCGCTGATGGTGCGCCTGTGGAAGGCGGGTTACTTTAAGGGCGAGCACCATCTGGAGGAGATCATGTATTTCGAGAATTTGCGCCGATCGCAGCTGCTCCAGTTGGTGGACAAGTTTCGGGAGGTACTAATCATCTACGAAACGGAGGACCCGGCCATCGCGACACTCTACTCGGAGCAACCGCCACAGTAGTAAGGTACGAGTGGGGGGAAAGGTATGATTCGTTAAACGGTTATGGCCTTTTTTTTTTAAATATACCTTTATACTACTTTTAACGAACTTGACGGGAATTGTGAAACGTTCTGTGGTAATACATTTCTCTGCCGAAAGATAACTTTTCACGAAGGAAGAGTGCAATTTCCTATCAAAACGTGTATTTTTTAAAAAGTATATTCGAGTTTTTGTTTCATCCCCCAACATCGACCTACTGTTAGCCTCACTGAGCGGGGGCACCGAATGCCGGCACACCCTCGAACGTGCACCCGGATCGTTGAATAATTTCCCGTGCCGTCCAGATGCCACACTCGATGCAAATGTCGACACTGCGGCCCTGCAGCAATTGCGCTAGAAATCCACCGACGAACGCGTCGCCCGCCCCATTCGTGTCGACCATCTGTTCGGGGGCAAGCTTCTGTACCGGGAACTCCCGCACCACGGTCGTACCGCTTTCGATCAGCAGCACCGGATCGCTGCCCTGGGTGATGACAACGATACGTTTCCGTTTCGCGTTCGCCTTCGGCAGTTCGGCAATGCGCTGTCCGATGGCACGCAAATCCTCCGTGCCGTAGTTGAACTCCTTCGCCAGTGCTACCGCTTCCTGTGGGCGAGTTTAGACGTGAGTGAGCGTTGCTAGTGAGACATTGAACCACCTCCAACCGGCCAGCTTACCGTTTCGTTGCCGAACAGCACGTCGACGTACGGGAAGATCTCCTCGAGATTGCTCTTGTAGAACTGCGGCACGAACGGTGCGCTGAGGTTCATCATAAACATGCGATCGCTAGCGGCCGCTTCCTTCGCCACACCGAGTGCACTCTCGAAGCTAACCGTGAAGAAAAAACCGGACACGTAGAAAAACCGCGCCTGGCTCAGGTACGCCTGGTTAGTTTCGCTCCGCAGATGCTCCGGGGTGAAATCGTTCGCCGCGGCAAGGTTCGCACAGAGGCTTCGCTGCGTGCCGGTAATCAGCACCGCACACGTACCGGTCGGATTCGTTTCCGAGCGCTGATATTGCACGTTCACTCCGTTCGCCGTCGCACGCTCCTCGAGGATGCGGGCGTACTCGTCCCGTCCGACGCAGCCGAAGAAAACGGCCGTTCGTGGACGCTGCAGTATCCACTGCGCCACGCGCAACGAGTTCTGCACGCTTCCGCCGGCAATGTATTCCGCCTGGTACTTCTCGATCAGCTCCTGGTAGCTGCAACGATGAGAAGGTAAGTTTGGAAGGAAACGAAACGAGCAAGCGAGGTGTTCCAATTACATAGGCATGTGCTTCTCCTCGGCCAGGATCGCATTGTTCGGTTGCATGTCGTATTTTTCCAGCAGATCCTTCTCGACCACCGCGGAAATATCCAGCAGCGGATTGCCCATACCCACCAGCAGACCGTCCCTAAGGTGAAAATAAAAGAACAAAAAAGATAGAATTTTGAAAGCAAAATTCTAATCGTGCACCACAATCACCCCCGGCAGTCGGGACCGGATTTGCTCACAATAACAAAGGCCATGACCTTCCACGGTGGCGTGGTTTTGAAAGCAGCGATCCGTTGGTCGTTATCAACCATCGGTTCTGTTGTGAGGCGGAAGCAATACAACTTACCTTAGGCTTTCCATTTGTTGATTATATAAAAAAGCACCCGTAAAACGATCAATTCGACAACAATGTAGCACAAATATTTGCCAAATCCCACACTATGTGGTGCGTGTTGCCGGCAATCGCACAAACCTAAGCAGCACTATTAATAAGTTCGTCCGGTCAACATCCAACAACGATCGGCAGCGGTGTGTTTGTTGCTTGTCGTGATTAGGACTATTGCAGCATCACTTCGTGTCTCGCGAGGAAATTAGATTACAGCAGATAGATAACAGGCGGGAGATGTTTTTTCTAATCTAACGCATGGCCTTAAAGCACGTGTGAAAGAAGAGTGCCAAGAACCAGCTGTTTCTCGCAACTTTGACAGTTGAGAGTATCTCGGGAACGAGGGAAATCATGTAAATTTAAAATTGTTAAATTTATTTAAACTCTTATTAACCTGGTACATTAGGAAAAGCATCCGCTCAAACTTATGAAAAATCAAATTTTGCAAAATATTGCAAAAAGACCAGCTTTGTCTGTGTAATATGTCCAGTTCAAATCTTGAGTTCGTACGTTACGACTGTGTTGAGTCTGACGCGTGTTACATCAAAGTGAAACCAGCTTCATTTTATTCACTTGAAGCATAGTTGAGAGCGATTAGGAGAATGAGAGCGTAATAAAACGTTTTTCGCAAAGCAAATTGTTCATAAATTGTTGTTGGATTGTAAAGTTTTTGAAAGTAATATAAATTTATTATTTTGGATGGATATTTCATATAGGTTTAAAGTATGGAATGAGTAAACAAAAATAAAATCAGTGCCACCGACACAACAGTTTTGTAAGATTCTTTGGAACCTAGGATTTGTTTATGAAACGTTTAAGAAATATGATTTACACTTGATTAAATTTGTTTTCTATTTTATTTTTCTATTATATCATCGAAACTACTAAACAGCAGGAAATTGTAATTAAAAAAATAGATATAAAGAACATAACTTAATACAATTGTCTTTAACTTAATAACAATAGTTTGTACGAAACACACACATTATATTATATAAATATATTATTCCCAATCTATTCAGTCTTTTAAAGTTGTAAGTTGGTGACATTACATCGAAGTTTGAACTATTTATTAAATGGTTTTGGAAGTACAAAGTATTTGTCTAAAATAAAGAACTATTTATTAAATGGTTTTGGAAGTACAAGGTATTTGTCTAAAATAAAGAACTAAGTTACACACATTTCTCAAACTTTATGAAAAAGAAGAAAAGGAAAGATTTTTTAACCAGTTTAAACTTTCCCCTAGCCGGTAGAAAATAACCCGCATGTGGATCGAAACCCTGCAGCTATCATCATACAATTCCGTACGGAACGTTTCTTTTTGTAGACCTCGTTGTAATAAGTTCGTTTATTTTGCTTCAGGTTGAAATCTAAAAGTTTTTTTTTTAAGTTTTGAGTTTACACAATGAGTATATTTATTAAAGGCGTTTTTTTAGCGAAGATATCAGACTGGAATGTGGGATACACTGAAGAACATTGGGTTAGAAATAGTTCTAGATCTAGAGATCTTGCTCGTCACTGTAAAAGAGAATACGAACAACGAATAGGATTTAAAAAAAAATTTAACTTAATACAGCATAAATTATATAGAATTGGTTCCGAATTACTGGTTCGTTATTTTATTTAATATTTTAAACCTTCTCCTAAATGCAAAACTCACTAAGAAAACATTGATACAAACATTGCACTAAATCATCCCGACTTGCCGACCACTTGTACTAAAACGTGTGCCGAGGGCCAACGGAATTTGCGCGAAAAATCACGGCTACGTCGGTTCGAGAGCGCGATTCACCCTGCCGTTGTTAGATAACGCAGGGCGTTCGGGGCGCCCGAGACGTTCTCGCGCCGTACGCCGACAATCGGGGAGAGCCATTATTGTCATGAAGGTAACCGCAGCGGACGGTCGCGCGATAGGAACGGCGCCGAGTTACGAAAAAGTTAGCACCGACCGGTCCGTGCACAGCGAAAGGAAAGCGGAAGTTGAAGCAATGTTTCTGTGTGTGTGTGTGTGTGTTTGTGTTTGTGTTGGGGATACATCCTACTAATGTTGTGTGTCGGACGGCCAGTGCTCTAGAACGAGAAGTGTTTTGGAAGGAAATAATGCACTAAATCAGCCGGCTCGCCGCTTCACTCGTGCCCGGGCGCTTAAGTGATTGTGTAACGAAACTGTGACTTTTAATGGGTGGCGTGGTCGTGCGAGAAAAACCTGCCCGAAGGGTTAGCAGCACGAATTTCCATTCCGCTCTTCCACCGCGTCCCCACCATCGCGGCAATCGATTTTCCAAGCTTGTGAAATACTTTGGGACGATCAAGAACACGGTTCGGCAGCACGCCAGCAGTTTTCCCCATCCGGCAGGAAAGGTTTTGGATGCGATTACCAATCAGTGGGTTCGATCGGCAAAACAAAACGGCATCCCCACGTCCCAGTCCTTCCGGACTTCAGCTCAGCTGTGGCCTCGATAGTGCCGCTGATGCAACTGCTTCGGACGTTGTTGAAACAACATTTCCGATCGATGCGAGATGGCCCGGATCACGAGGCCCGGAATATTGGTGGACGAAGATAGTGACGGAGTTTGTGCAAGCCACACAAGGCTGCTGGCAGACTTGATTAGGCGGCTCGGACTTTGTTGCAGTCGCCTAATCGGCTAGCTAGGAGATAGTGCGCGGGGATGGAATTGTTTTCGCTTTCCAGCGTTCCAGCGCCGCATGGGAACTATTGCGCCGCTAATACCTAAAACAACGCCAATTGGCGAGGAAAACATGGAAAACATTGGCGTTCAGAATCAGAAAAGACGCCCTTTATGGGGTTTGAAGCAGTGGAGCAAAATCGCCCACCTTTCCGCCTACGTTTGCTCTGGTGGAGATGGTTCTAGTCGTGCCACCTCTCATCCGGCGCTGGAAAAGCCTACCGATGTTTGGAGGCGCGCAAGATGTTGACCTCCTCAGAGGTGTTGGTTATGTTGGTGCCGAGAAGTGTAGGGGCGGGGTGCGTGAGAGAGACTGAGGAAGTGCATTTGCTCCCCTCCGGGCCGTTATTACATAACAGCTGATCTCGTGCATAACCCGCACTCTTCCCTGTGTCCGCACACATGCCGGCTTTCCAATCTCCCTCTCTCTTTATCTCTCTCTCTCTCTCTCTCTCTCTCTCTTTCTGTTTCGTATTTATGTCACTGCTCGCACTCTCCGCTCGCACTCTTTACACTCTCATTCTTTGCTTTCTCAAAATGCGAAGGAGAAAGAGAGAGCGCGCGAGAGAGAGGGCACGTTGACTTTTCCGGGGGAGTTCCATTTTTCCCGTTCTCCGTGTGGTGAAGTGGTGATTTTCCCATGTTTTTTGAATGTGTGTGTGTGTGTGTGTTTCTCATACCACCTTCCTCAAACAGCCGGGAGACGACGGCTCGACTCGAAGGTGTATGTGTGTGCGGTGCGGAACCAATGTTCTGTCGGTCTCCAGATTGTTCTAGCTGCGAAAACTGTGCTTTTTTGAACGCGCGTTTCACATCTCGAGCGCCCCATTATACAACCATTTTCGCCACAGTAAGTGAATGCGGACCGGGGTAGGGCAACAGGAAGCGGGACTCATCGATTTCGGGAACGACGCGAAACACCCCCTCCACCCCATTACCTTGCGATAGGGTGCGCAAGGGTGAAAGTAGACACGCGAGAGAAAGAGAAAAAAAAAACAAATCACAAAAGTACGAAACTGCATCGGGCAACGGTTGCTTAAATTATCCTCTTTATCCCAGAAGCAAAGCCACACGAGGAATCCTCCCGACGCAAGGCATTTCGCAAGACTCGCGCTCGCAAATGCGTTCGTCGCCGACTTCGCGGTAGGAGCGGTCTTCTCGGAAGGAGCGGGAGAGCAGGAGCGCAAGCAAAAGGTGCGAATTGTTGGCAATCCATCCGAAACATCGCCGCTGTTTGTCCTCGTCGCCCGGTCGTGAAGCCGCTTCGAGGCAACGTACTGAAACGTTCCTCCCCGTGGCAAGTGGAAGCAGGTTTCTTTGCGACGACGTTTGTTGGGAATGTGGATCCGATCTTTTGTTTCGCTCGCCGTGGTTCTAAGCCGTTCGGCGAGCGATCGTTGCACGAAACAAACAAGCTGAAGGACATGCGGTGGATAAATAGTGATGTGTGCGAGTGTCGAACCGGCCCAAACGATTCGTGATTCGTTAGCGGCGGGTTTTCATCTTACTTTTAAACGAATTGATGGGTGCATCTTTTGAGAATATATCCTGTTTTTTTTTTAATTTATTGCTATCGCTGTATGATGCTTTTTATCAGAAGTCAGCAGCTGATGACTCTTTGCTTCTTATAAAGACGATTGCTCTGTTAAGGAGGCGATTCTATTATATTAAGATACAAGAACTGACTCTTTCGTAAGGAAAATTACTTTGAAGATTCTTTTGAAAGTAAATTAGCTCTTGTCACGAGTTAACACAAGTTTATCCTGATATTGAAGATCTCTAAAATGATTGAACGCTTTGTTCGCACAAAAATTGTGTATCAGACTCATTGACGCTGTCAGAACGGTGAAGTACTAACGCTAAAGTACTCAGACGCAACCGGACGCTCTTAGTGTTGATGATCAGCCGAACCAAGGCACGTGAGTTTGCTGGCCTGTCACCCTCATCATCATCGCCGTCCGGCTAAGCTGATTATGCAACGAGACAAGCGAGGGTGCCGGTGACAAAATGACGACCAGGCGCATCGCGTCGTTATCGACGGGTTTAAGACTATTTGTAGCAGGCACGGCAGCGTTTCACGGCACGGGCAGGGGCGCAAACTGCTCTGAGCGATAGCGACATTTTAAGATATGTATTTCTAGCCTCCTCCACTCCCAGCTGCTCTTCTTCTCCTAACTACTTGCAAACACACACTCACACAAGCACAGCATTTGAATGACAATCAAAGCACGCGGCGAACGCGTAACCGTCCGTGTGAGACACGCGAACCGTGAACCGGGTGAAGTGAGAAGAAAGGAACCGATGAAATCCCTTCAAAACTACAAATAGAACTTCGTCGCCGTCGTCGTGTAGTGCAAACCAGCCGCCCAAAACTCGGGCGAGATGAGGTGAAAGCCAAGCGTACACTGATTCGCCGAACTGGCAAAAGGATCGGTGGAAATAGAGCTACTACGTGTGTGTGTGTATGTGTGTGTGTGGCAAGATTCGTCCGCTGCCCGCTGACTGATTATCTAAGAGATCTAAGCGATCGGTACAGACATCCGCTGCTGCTGGGTTTGATGGAGCAAGCGGGTTCGAGTTGCACCGAGTGCTCAGTCGATGCCGATGCGGCTTGTACAAACGTGCGGTGCTGCGGTGTCTCGAACGAAACGAAGCGAACAAATCGATTGCACGAGTGTCGGGGTTGGTTCCTTGCGACTGATCCGATATCCTTTCCTAATTGTTTTGTGTGTGTGTATGTTTTTTTTTTGCTACCTTTCTCGCCACTGGTAACAGCTGAAACAATTAGTTCGCGTTTATGAGTGTGTGAGAGTGTTTTCGAAATAGTAGTTCTCTAGAGTTTAGCCTTACGTCCTGCCGAAGTTCAACCGACCTAACAACCACCCCGGAGAGGCGCTGTGCTGTGCTGGGAAGATAACAAAAAAAGTGTGCGTGTGCATTACAGTGCTCAGTTCCTCAGTGTTCCTTTTGCAAACCAAGCCCAATCCCACCGTTTGCCGAAAACGAGGAAGCTGTTCAACGGTGAAATTTTTGAATGATCCTTCGCAAACGTGCCTACGAAGATCCAGAGCGCTGCAACTACGCGCGGTAGTAGTGGTGAAGTGGGGCACGAGTGCAAAAGCGGGCTAGTGAAACAACCGCACAACCGCTGAGATCCACGAGCAAGAGGTAGACAGCAGCTCCAGGGCATCAGTGTTAAGAAAGAAAGAAAAAAAAAAAACAACCACAACCCATGGCGAAGGGAACAAAAAAGAAGACGAAATGGGTGTCCTTGTCGTTGGCCAACGCAAACACAAAGACCTCCTGCTCGACCGCGACCGGCTCCGACAGCGAACAGACGTCGCACCAGCCGCATGGAGACGGTAAGTGTCAAGAAGCGGTGAGATGCGTTGGGAATTTCTTCCAGAAATAACGCACCGTGCGTTTGCGTGTATGTTTTTTTTTTCTTGTTTGGGTCCTCCTGCTATGGCCGCGTGTACATCACATGGTTTTTTGACGAATGCGTAACGGCCAGTGTATCTTTAACTTCAGTTAGGATGAAGGATGAGACTTGGAATGCACGACAGGAGATTGCTTCGTGAGGTGCTTCTAGAATGAGCGGGATAGGAACGCGCGCAAAAAAAACTTCTGGTTTCAACAAACAAAGTACTCACTGACATATTGATATGCAAACCGAACCCATCAACGCCTACTGCAGAGATCGGATGCGCCTGCAAGTTCCAAGAAAAGCGTTTCCGATACCTCCGTCACACATGTCTGGAAGGTCTCAGCTTCTTCGCTCGCTTCTAAGCACTCGCTCCCACTTTAACACACACACATACACACACACACACCGTCCACGCTTCTTCTGCCGTGCGTTTATGTCTTGGACCTGGCATCTTGGGTATCTTGGATCTCGCTTGTTTGTGCAACTAATTATCTGCAGCATTTAAAATGTGGCGCTGGTACGGTGTACCGGCCGATGCCATCTCCTCAAGACGTCGTTGGGTTTTCGTGTTTATGCACCGAGCTCATTATGATACACTTTCTAATCAGGGGCAGCAGTTGGAAGCGCACCTCGGCTACGGCCGTGGGATAGGTAGTCGGCACCTGATGCCGGGGTATAGGTTTGTAGGTTGTTCCCGAGGGGAGCTTGAGCGGTGGCTACTCGCCACCGTCGATGATAAGATATGGTATGGCTTACGGGCTAAACGGTAAAAGAAGTCTTACTTCCTCACACAATCACGATCTTCTTTACCGTGTTTTTTTCGTGCTTGCTTCCACATTCAAACTGCTCCGCAAATAGCGTTGAGCACATGTCTCACATGTTGCGCTTATCTGGAGCGAACTGAGAGAAGCAGAAATGAAACAGATGTCACATGAAGAAGTATCTTTTTTTTTTGGAGGTTAGGAAGTTAGATAGCAGCAGCGCCTGTGTCAGTGCGTTGGTACGCAAATCAGTCCACCGTTTGATTAAACAGAACTGGCTCACCTTTCCCGTTCTGAGTGTTGCGTTCCACCTTGAAGATGGGCACATGTTACCCAACAGTTACATCAGCCGGACTGTTTCTTCCGCTTCGGTCGTTTGATTCGGTCTCCTCCCCCCGTGGGGCGATAACGCGATTTTCTTAGCTACTTCACGAACCCCTGGCGCTGCGTCTGGGCGCCAAACGTTTGGAGATGATCACCAAGCCATTCTGTCTGGTGTTTGTCGTATCTAAAATGGGACGGAATGTGACAACGGGACAGTTCGTTCACAAATTAGCTTACATAAGTGTGGTGCCGTTTGTGATGTGGGTCATCCGTCGCGGAGTTTTTTTTCCCCTTTCTCGCCCAAAAACCTACACCGTCAAGAATGGTTTTTTACTGTTTTTTTTTGTACATTTTTCCCAATTTCCGGCAAACAGGACACGCGAAAATCGCGCTACCGGGAGGTTTGCTATCGATTGAGAGAATGTGTTTTTACTTTTTGCTTTTGAATGACGGCCAAATTGAATATGAATTTCGAGTTCATACCGTCCATTAGCCGGAGTAAGATTATTGGCGCAATGAGAGTACAGTGACGTGCACATTTCTCTAACCACCGATGAAAACAAGTAAGATGAAACCGCGAGATTGATGATCTATTTTCTAAACAGCGACAGACAAAAATATTACATCCAATAAATAGGGACGCACAAAATAATCGATGTTTAGCAGCAAACACTCATTGGCCGGAATGTTTTCCGTAAATTATCGAATAGGGTTGCTTTGCGCTGCGTATAATTGATACATTCCCGCGAAAAAAAACTAATACAAAACATCGTGTTAATTGTTAATTTACAGCACGGTAAGTGTGTATACATAAAAACTAGAATAATTTCTCTATCGAAAACAACCGTCTACATTTGCAAAATAAATATCTATTTCGTGTAAACATAAGCAATAACTTCCCCAAACGAATGTTATAATTTCTATGCACGTACTGAAAAATCGCTTTAAATACAGATGAATGTTGTTATTGGTCACGAAGCCACGGTTTCGAGAAATTGACGCATGAATTTTCGGCGTTAAATTTAATTCTTGAGAGTCATTGCTAGAAACTGAAAAGTGAACCGGAAAAGTATTGGAAATTGTGTTTCTATTTTTATGGTCGTCAGTGCTAAAATCAAAATTACATTATTGTACGCTTTAAGTAAGGTTTTGACACAACTGAAGTTGATAAAATACTAGTAAACAAAATCAAATAAATTATACTTTTTCCGGCGTTACTGTATCTTGTTCGAGTAATTGAATTATTTTAATTTTTTTAAATTTCAAATGGTTCTCCACTGAAAATATCGAATGGTCTTAAAGTTTTGCACGTCACTGTTTATTGGTTCACTCGCAAACAGAACGGTTGTAAGGACATTAGGAAATAATGACAGTGACTCGCATATTTACTCGACCGGCGTCGAACTGTTAAGGAGATGAAGCTCGTTGATCCATCGGCGTTTTGCCTGAGATCTACCCAATAGAACAAAAAAAGCAAGGATCAAGTTAGCCTTGTTGTGTGCAATGCACGAGCACTAGAATTATGTAAAAATTGGCAAACGTACCCGCGGCCACTCGCATCATCCGCACATTGTGCGCGCGGGAGTGGGTGGGAAGAAACCGGGAGGGGTCCTTTTAAAAATATGTTTACGCTGCCACCGTTGCTAAAATATAACCAAATTGTGGCCCACGACTATTGCAATCACCGCCACCACCATCGGTCACATGATGGCTCTTTTTGCGTTTCACCTTGCGGGCACGAAACCCTCGTCGTCAACAGCAACCCGGCGGTTGTCAGGTTTGAGGGGAGAAGCATTGTCGAGCTGCTTCTGCAAAATCGACGGTTGTAGCATGCTGTACGAAACCATCGGTTGCGAGCAGTGTGCGAATTGCAGCAGTTTCAAACACGTACCACCTCGGTGAAGCACATTTGGTTTTGGTGGGTGAAGAGGAAAGCCGACCCGAGCCGAACATACACTATTTTTGGTGACGCGAGGGACTGCGGGAAGTATTTGCTAGCGGGGTATAACTGACACATCGCACGGTACGCGTCACGCCAATACTTTGAATGCGACCGAATGTCGAATGTTGCGAGCGAGAAGAAAGGTGAGTCTCAATGGTGGGCCGTTTTTTTTTTTTGGTTTTTTTGTTCGTTGCGCATTTTGCCGTACCGAAGTGTAAAAATAGCGTATATTTTACGGCACTCTACGATGCCAAAATTGTACAATTTGTTGCTGTGTGTTTGTACACACACACACACACGCACGCGCGGAGGAAAGAACTCGATGCAGAGGGGTATATGAGGGGAGGATGTCGAACTGCAACGGATGTGTGCGTCGAACTGCAACGAGCTAGAGATGATATGCAAAAGTTCTGCTCAATACTAACTCCTAACTAACTACGACTTCCCGGTACGTTTTTACAGTATTTCGAAACAAAATGGTGATCGCCATGACCGCCAAGCTCAGGAAAGAAATGGATGCCAAAACGTACAACCCGCCACAGTACGATGAGCGCACACAGGACCAAAATGGACACCGGACTGATACCAGCACCGGTAGTGAGGGGCATACTGGAACGACGGACCGACGCCCTGGTACGGCCGGCACCTACCACAGACGTCGTCCACCGTCGTACAGAAGCGGTTGGAATAATGGAAATGGCGGCACAACCACAACGAACGCTCGCAGTCACTACAATCGTAACGGTAGCTATGGCAGTGGCGGCAGTGGATACTACGGTGCGGGAAGGAAGAGCCACTACGATAGCCACTACACACGTCGACCGGCGACGGCCGCACCCAGCACAACCAGAACGACCTCCGGCGAGGGTGGTGGGGGAGACGGAGGGGCAACTACGATTAACGACGGTAAGTATGTGCTGGAGGCTGGATATTACAATAGGGTAGGGGGCTCTCTTCGATGAGCTAACTCACTGCCATTCTTCGGAATATTTGAAAATTGTTTAGTATATATCTTCAAATGACGCTACTCAGTTATTGTGATTGAGATTTATACAACTCCAAATCAGGGGCGTATTAAAATCTCTTTTTACATATGACAAATTACTAGCGAAGTTACAGTAACTGTATGGACTTTGCTACCTTCTTCCAGACGAATACACCCGAATCACAACCCCCCGACAGGACGTGCTGTTCAAGAAGGGATACTTGTCACGCCCAAAGCCATCGGTAGCGACGGCCAGCACGTCCAACACGGCGTCCAGCTCGCTCGCCGGCACCACTAGCGAAGGCAGCGACGGTGGGAACGGCGGAAGTAACAGCATTTCCACGACGGAATCCATAACGTCCGAGTACGGTGGGTCGTATGCGGCGGACGGTAGCCAGCTGTTCGACTATTCCTTCCCGTGCATTCCGTGCGGGTACTTCACGGAGAACGGTGTGCTCGTCATGAACGGTAGGTTTCCTAAAAGCAGGCTGTAACAGGACCGGTAACCTTACACTCGCTCGTTCGTTTCACCAGGATTTGCTGTGGACAACAATGGCTTTTCGTACTTCAATGGCGGCCAGACGTACATCTACCCGCCGAACTTTGCCAACTGCCAGCAGTCACCGACGCCATCGACGGCGACGGGTGCAGAGGACCAACCGACGGATGCGACCATAACCTATCCGGCCGGCAACGACGAAACCAACGCGAATGAATCGAACGATTTTGAGGCTTCCGCAACGAACCTTACGACACCGGTACTGCTGGAGTCGGTGGTGGCACCGGTGGAATCGGGTTTAGCGTTTAGCGAACCACTGACCACCGTCGAGGAGGAGACGGCTTATCCGTACACGCCGGTCGGCGACGTTTCCGCAATGGAACGGCCGGTTTCGGTCTTGGACGAGGCAGGTCCAGCACAGGACGTTGCCGGTGCCATCGTGCCGTCGTTGACGCAGGAGGTGCAAGACTTCTCGGAGAACGGTTACTTCCAGTACACGAATGGGTACGATTTCGCACAGTTTTATAGCTCTCTCTGCTATCCGAGCTGGTTGATGGAGCAGTACCGTATGTGCGATGATGCTGGTAAGTAAAAATTCGTGCTTGCGTTCGGCACATGTGAAAGATACTGATCTTATTTTGGTATCGCAGGACTGCCATTGTACTGTGGAGGAGAGTACGCCATGTCTGGAGAAGAGGTGTACGGGCAGCAGTCTAGCTTCAAGAAACGCAAAAAGCGATTCCGCACGTTTGAGGAGGTATGCGTCACGAAAAACCTATTGAAACCAAACAATAGTGTTACTATGCTAATAATGTTCTGTTTTTCTGCCAGATGCCATCAGGAAATGGTACTTCCAATGACGTCGTTGATGCAACTTCTTCACTATTGGTGAGTTGAATTGCTTGCTTTCGTTAATTATTGTAGTGAAATATAGTTTCACATTTATTTACGACAGGAACAATCCATCTCTAGTGGTGGCGATGCTACCGTCTGCGTGCCAGACAACTTAGTTCCTAAGGACGATGTGGCTCATCATTCGTATCAGTTGAATGCTGAGGTACAGGAGTTCCAACCATCCGTAGGAGTGGCAAACCAGCTTCCAGAGGCGACAACCGCGGGTGCTGAATGTACCACGACCGATAATGTGACTGACGGAAGTGCCACCAAGGGCAACAATCAAACGGCACATAAATCCCGACCATCAGCCGGTTCTCCAAAAAATCCTAAGTCATCGTCCAAAGTAACGCCTTCCGTGCTTGCTGCTGCCTCAAACGCTGCCACGGAGCCGAGTTTGTCCGTTGCACCGCCCACCGCGAAACCCCTATCAAGCAAGGTCAACCGGAAGAAGGATTTGATCCAATCTACACTTGCCTTTGCGGCTCAGAATATTGATCTCACGCGCCCGAAAGTCTCCAGTTCGGTAGAGCCCCACGACAGCGAGCTGTTTTGGACGACGATCGATCGGAACGGACGGAAAAAGCGTGTGCCAGCGGTAGCTGCTGAACAGGAACCGACCACTGTTAGTGAACCGGTGCAGGAACCCTCGCCGGAAACTGCAAAACCGGCGGTATCGGCAGAAGTCAACGAGACTCTTCTGCCCGAGAGTCTGTCAGCACAGGCCGCTAGCGTAAGTACGGAGGTAACAAATGGTAAAAAGGAACAGCAAAGCAAAAGTAAGAAAAAGACACAAAAGCACAAAAGACAACAACTCCGGAAGACGGTTGGCAGCTACAACAAGCAGCCACTGGAAGGTTTTCAACTGATCGAACCTGAATTCCCGTCGGCGGCGTCGGGACACCGTCGTGGGAAAAGTTGTGATAAGACAGGACGTGTTGAAGTGGCAACCTCAACACCGCCAACACCAGTGTTGGGCGAAGTGAAACAAGAGAGTGAGATGCAGCTTTCGTCCTTCTCCCCGATCCTGGGGCAGCAGGAGTCATCGGATGGACGGAGCTGTGGCGAGGAGGAGACACATCAAGAAGTCGCAACAGTGGAATTAATTTGTGATAGCCAATACAATGTTGGTGACGCGATGGTTGAGGAGAGCGATGAGGTTGTGGATGCGGGAGAAGAAGTGATTGCTCAAAGAGTTGTCGTGTCCTCGCAATCCCTGTCGCCTGCGGTGGATGTGAACACTATTGTTAATGAGACTGAGACTGAGAAGCATCGCGAAGCGCAGGGACCGAACGTTGAGGAGATCACGAAGAAAGAAGCGCCCGGCAATGAGGTTGTCCAGGTGGCGGTTGTATTGAAGCAAACTGATCCTGATGGTATGGAATCTGTTGCAGTAAGTAAAGAGGAAGAGGTTGACACAAAACAAACATCAACAGAAGAGGGGCTTTGCTACGATGAGATTGCTACAGAATCTAATGAATTGATACCTGATGACGCTAGTCAGTCACCGGCGAACGAGGAACAACAGGTACCGAACACAAAAATGTCTGTCGAAACAGACGTACTTACCAGTGCTGCCAAACAACTCACTATTAGCACAATATGCAATGGTTTGCCTTCTCTGCGCGCGGAAGATGCGGAAGCGCAGATGGCAGATGCTGCAGATGATGGTATCGGTTCGGAAGGTGACGACACTACGCGCACCACGAAACGGGGCAGTGTCGGCGGTGTTGGGTACACTGAAAGCATCGACTCCGGGCTGCAGAGTCCAGCACCGTGCGGAGGTGTTGCCTCACCGGAAGCCGCCGCCGCATCCATGGTAAGCTCTATCGAGAGCCAACCGGCTATCGATTCGAACGAGGAAGCATCGAAACAGACGCAGATCCTGACACAGGTGGTGGGCAGCTGGCTGATGCAGAAGCTGGAAGTGCACGATCCCGACGAGGTGTTAACACTGCCAAGCGATCCGTTGCTCATACAACGCCTGGAGCGGTTCCACCAGCTGCAGCGTCGACGCATTCGTCGCGACCGACTGCGCGGATCCGTTACGTCCGATTCCGAGGATGAAGAGGACGCAGAGTACGAGCTGGACGATGTGGACACGGACAGTGACTACATGAGCGATGGACAAGGTGCTCGGGTCGATCGTACACAGCGCACCGAAAACACCAACGCCATCGACGATGGTGCTGCGAGCAAAACTCAGCTCCGGCTTGACGAGTCCAAGCGGCAACACGAAGTAGCTCATAGAGTTAGTGGTAGTATCAATTCCGAACGCAGCGTACCTCGAGAAGCCGCCGACTCGAAGCGCTGCACGATCATGTAGGGGTTTGTACCAAAGCCTGCCCCAGTGCTTCATCATCATATATACATATTTTAATTCATTCAATTCGTGCAGCAATAGCAGCAGCAGCAGCAGCAGCAATCCCTGTGAAACCAAATTCACGCTCACACATAAGCATACACATACAAATACACGTAACGCCGCCCATTGCCTTTCTTCCTTGATGCTGAGATATTTCATAAGCAGTTGATAAGAGTTTCGTAATCGGACGTTACTAAAAAAGAGTGTACCGCTTGGCAGCAAACGTCACATTTGATATCCAAACTCGCGATCCGGTACCGTAAACAGGTTCATATTAGGCATAACATTAGTGTATTATGGCACAAGTACTATAAAAAAATCCGTTCCGTTTTGTTGACGGAGTTAAAGCTGATAACTTGTTATAACAGCCGCATACACACAAAGACAAACACGAATAATTGGGAGTACTTCTTCCGGCTTACAACACAAAAAAAAAGCCTGCTCCCCTTTGGGGAGCCACTCAATTCTACGTAGGATGAGGCGCATGATTTTCTTTAACGTAATGCGTTTTAGTTTTTGTTCGTTCGGACGTTTCGCTGCATTCACCATACGATTTGTTTTGTTTGTTTGATTTAATTTGTTTTTGTCTAGAAAAAAAAAGATAAACCCTCGCCTACACTCGATTAACGCATTGGTAAATGCACGTTGTTGAACGTAATTCTTACTAGAAGATATATTAATTAAACTACTACTACTACGGATAAATCATTGCATGAATGCAAGCGCAAGCAATTTAAACACTGCAGATAGAACTGCAGGTGAAAGTGAGTGGATGGAAGAAGAAAAACAGAACAAAAGAAAAGGAAGGAAAGCAAATAAAGTGAGATAAAATATCACGGTTGACTAATTGGTGTGTTATAGTTCGCGCACAGATACATGATGACTCTGAGCAGGTGAAAGAAATTACTTGGAAAAGATTACTTGTCTAGCTAGTTTTTTTGTGTGAGTGTTTTACAGCTCAATCATAACAATTGGCCACCAACAGACAGATGAGTTCTGCAACCCAATAGGTAACGTTCTTATGCACATGAAACAAGTTTAATGAATAAAATATATTATTTCGTTCGTCACGAAATTGTATTTGTTTTTGTCATTAAAAAACTATTTGAAACCAAATTTTCGTTACGAAATATGATCGTTCGTAAACAAATGAATTCCATCCGAATTTTCACTCGATCCTGAAATTGATCTGTACTCCTGCTGCAGTTGATTTTATTTTTCTCTCACACACACACACACACACACACACACACACACACACACACA
>JXWZ01009680.1:0-10277 GCA_000956215.1 Anopheles farauti No. 4
AAAACATTTTTAATGCCCTATCGAACTGCTTCACCGTTGTAGTTATATCAAATATGCAACATACATTTGTAAACTCCTCACCAAAGGCAGTCAAAACGCTCGGCGTTGCTCATCAAAGCCAGTAATAACAGTAGAGCAAATATACATTTTAAATAATGCTAGTATTTCTAAGCGAACCAGAAAGGAAGTATTGAAAGAAAAAACCGTTTATCTACAAAGTCGTACAAAGAAAGAACACATACGAAAAAGAAACAACATATAAAATTAGCTCCTTCGTTCCTTCGATACCTTTCGGGGTGTGTTTCCTGCGTGAGCTTTAAACAGTTGTTTTATGGTATTTATCTTACGAAAACACCTAACCAGGTATGCAACAGCTGCAGCTCTACTCTACAATCAGCGAGCGGAAGGAAAAAAAAGCATTTTCCTACAACTAGCAGCAGACAGCAGAAAACAAAAAACGGCGAGAGTTGTTGGCGGTGGTGATGGTGGTATCTCATTCCCCGAAATGGATCGAAAATTGCTTTATTTCCTTTCCTGTGTCGGTTGCGGAACGTCGTGAAAATGCTAACCCAAATACCAGAAACCCGATCGCTGGTGGAGGAGGGAACGTTGGGGTTTTTACGCCACAGGAAATTGCCTCATCTTTACCGTGTTCCGCCAACCGGGAACCACCTTCCGATGACCAAACCCGATGATATAGGACACCGTACGTGTGTGAGTGTGTGTGAGTGTGTGTGTGTGTTCTCTCACACCACACGTTGTTGCAACAAGCATAAAATTGCACGTCCTAATTTACCGTGCCCGCTTCGGGATGGGGGAAAAAAACACGCTTTCCTATCCCCCATTCCAGAAAGGAAACGTTCAAAAGAAGCGAAACGACGAAACCTTCACATTTCCACGGGCTGTGGAATGAAAAATGACAGAACGAAGCGAAGGAACCGACATCCTCGCGCTTGTTGGCAACCCGAGCAGCAAAATTCTATTTTTAGCATCCTTTTAAGGACACTCGCCGAACCGGAGCAGCCGATGCGGCCCCCTGCGCTAGTAGTTTCCTGTTTCCTGCTTACACTACAACACGACGGCCACTTGAAGGACGCGACGGTCTTCCTTTCTCGAAGCAAATCATTGTAGTCATTGCCTTTCCCGCTGCAGCGTAGACTTCGCCGCCGCTACATTGTGCATCAATGTGTCAAGTGTGGTGGGACGGGCAAAGCAAAACCTCGAATGCAACAGCAGCAGCGGCGGCGAAACAACAGACCCCAAAAACATCACAAAGAAAACATAAAGCATCGCCCGTTACCATTTTCCGCGTCCGGTTCCGGTGCTTCGAAGCGCGGAGAGTACGAACAAGTGGAACGGAAAAGGCACCCGAGCGCAAGGCAAAAGGCCAACAAAAACATTCGGTGCTCGGTGTCGGAAAACCCCGTGTCCGTGATTGTGTTGGTAACCGACTCACACAGCAACAGAAAGAAGGAAACATTTCCGTCCGTGTATGCGTCTGCGTTCGGGAGCTTTCGGTTAGTGATGATAAGGATGCAATCCTGCTCTGCTCGATGCCGCTCCCCGAAAGGCATACGGGTTCGCTCCGAAAGGACATACGTCATTCGAGCCGACATGGCTGTTTGTTGTTTTTTTTTTTGCAGCTCCTCAGAAAATATACCGACGCACTGAGGGGATGACGGGGAGAGCAAAACAAAACGTAAAACCCATACATATTACGCTGCCGACTACGGGGTATCGGACGCGCGGGGAAGGAGATCCATTCTAGCAGGAGTCCGTGTCGTGCGTGCCATCATCATCGAAGTATTCCAGGAATTTCGCGCGCGCAGGTCAAAATCGATACTGCATGCGATACTGGAGCGAGAAAGATAGACGCTCATCCTGATAGTGTTAAAATGTCCTTTTTTTTTGGAGTGATGAAAAAGACAGGGAAACGAGGAGAGGAATAGAACGTTCCACGGTATGTGTCAGTGCCGGTCTATTTTCGGACCTGATTAACCGATTTATTGCAGTTTGCGGTATTTTAACAACGAAATGAAGTGTTTAAAAGTGATGGTGGTGTTCGTAGGATATGTCAACCGCCCGAGAATTCCGACCTTTCCGTAGGAGTGCTTGGATTGAAATAATTAGCATCAATTAACGCTCCTCATCGACTGTGGCTTTTGGAACAAGTCGCACTGTATCAACTGTGGTAAAAACAGATTCCAAGTGTGACATTTTAAATTTCGAAAATAAACCTGCCTTATATTTGATTTTTTTTTTCGTCTCTTCATAGACATGCATGACGCATCGCTAGGCAAAGCTAAAAATAGTATGCTTTGCGTGACCTTGAAATTAAACGACGTTCTACACTGGGGTAGGCTCATAAACAAACCCGTACGGAAATACAGCCATATTAATCCGCATAAACAGTCCTGTCAACAGCAAATGAAAATCGAATCAGTTAGATAGCGTTTAGCCATAAAATGGATTTTAAATTGTGAAAAGAATTTAAAACCCCATCAGTCCATCCGGGTATGCATGTAGAACGCAAACTTAATTAGCTTATGCAGAACCTATCCCTGTTTTCGGTGTCGTTGTCTGTTTGGGGACTTTAAAAACTCCCCTTGATAATCGCCCAACGGCGCGTGCGGCGTCTCCCGTGGGAATTTTTCGCCAGTGGAACGGTTTCCCTCGATGACGACAGCAGACAGTGAAAACACATGCAAATCCTGTCCTAATTAGAGCAAATCGTGCACTGCTGCTCGCACGCAACGATATCGTCGCGATCATTATGTGTTTATGTGGAATTGGGAAATTTTCATCCATATCATACCACGCTCAGGCTCATGCATGCCCTTAATGATACGGGGTCCGGCCATTCAGACCTACCGGATGGTACGTGCGTGGAATGGAGGAAAATCACAACTCATCACCAATGAGAAATACGCCGTCATAATGGACGGTCAGGCTAATCACGCGTCGTCCTCGAGGCGCGCTACCAGAACCGCTCCATCATCGTCCGAAAGAATGGCTAAAACAATGGTAGCCTTCCCGGTGCCCAGCACGTAGCCGTCAGTCCGTATGTGTCTGTGTGCCTGCCAATACCGGGGAAGATAATTTATGATACATTCATGGTGCTGGAACAGAGCCAAGAATTGTGTTGTGTATATACGAAACGTTTGTCAGTGGCGCCCCGGCTGGCGAATGTTGGCGACCGACAAACAAAGCAAAAAGCCTGATCGAAAGTGAACGCGTATTCTCGCAACCACCGCACCGCCCATTCCAAACGTTCGCTTGTAGGGTTTTTTTCCGGAAGGCTCGCGCGCTTCGTCACTTTGACCGAAAATTGTACCACTAGCTGGGCGGCTCCATTCAGAATGGCCAGTTCGTGTATGTGTGTGCGTGTGTGCGCGGAGTGTCTTCTTGTTTGAATCAATTAGATCACTCGCCGTTTGCTCTTCTAGTAGCCGGGAGCCATACTCGCACCGGACAACCGCACGACCGCACATCCTTTTTGGCAGCAAGCCCACACCGAGAGTGACAAAAGTGGCGCCAAAGTCTCCTCTTCTCACGGGTTTTGGGAGTGATTTTCGGTGGTTTCGGTTTTGGGTACAGTCAATCCGGCATGTCGATACACAGAGTCAAATGAGAAAGGCAGTCTGGCTAGCTGGGAAGATTATGGACTCAGTGTGTGAGAGAGAGAGAGAGGAAGAAAGAATGAAAGGCATTAGAGAAAGTGAATCCGTTTCGTTCTAGATCGTTTCGTTCCAGAGAGCTTGACGCATACTTCGACGCTTCCCATACACACTTTCACGGACGAAACGTAGACATCAGCACGAAACAAATACCACACCACACAACCATACACACAGACTGCGCAGGGCCTGCTAGTCCGGGAAGTAATTCGTGTGTGGCGAGTTCGATGATATCCTCCCAGCAAGCTCACGTCGCCGTGCCTCCTTTTGCGAAAACGGAACATCAGTCCACACCGTCGCCATGTGTGCGATTGTATTGGTGAGAGCGCGCGCTTTCAGGCTACACGATGCACGAGCGTGTGTATTAGTTGTGTAAGGATACACACAAAGGCAACGAACGCGCGGCACGCCGGAGTAGCCGAGGTGGTAGAATATATACGCAAATTGCAAAACCCGACCGAAGCGAACACGGAGCCCACTGGCAAGCAAGCATTTGAACTTCGGCCCTGCTGCATTCAACAAGGTGGTGCTGGCAACTGCTGGCACACGTTTGAAAACCCACTCACTCAGGTACATAACTCACTGCCGCGGTGCTCAACACGGTGACCGACAATGGTCCCCCACAAAAACATCCTTCGTCGCCGACTTGGATCGAAAGTGACTTTTCATTGCATTGACTGTGGTGTTGTGTTGTGTGAACTCGAACGAGTGGAATGACTCACAAAGTTACAATGGTGCCATAATCTGCATGTAAAGAGTAGCTTTCCTGCAGTTTTTCCCCCCTAACAGTGTGACGTTTAAAGCTTCTGTTTGATTGTGTGTTTGATAGCGTTGGCCCGACCGGAGACGAGGGCGACGAGGATGAATCGATTTGCGATTGGTTTGCGTTGATTTCATTACAGTGCAACTATGGCCACAAGAAAAAGTCTAGTGGAGAAAAGAAAAATATCCCTAAACTTAGTCATCCGTTATAGCTTCATTATTGTTATCAATGAAGGGATGACGAAAGCACCTGCATAAAATCCAAACCTCACTGTTTGGAGGCATAGTGTAAGGTTCAGCGTACTGCGTTCTGCACTCCCATCCAATCAAATGTACGATGTTTGCAAACAATCTTCAACCAAATGGCCCTCGGGCCCCGAAACAACACCAAACACGGTGTCGTGTTTTGGTCCCGGCCCAACTCCCATCCCCAGCACGACCACAAAGGCTTTGTGCAGGGCTGTCTTTAGAGCGCACGCGAATGAGAAAGAAATAGCGGTGCCAGTGCCCACGGCGACAAGTAAAACGAGGACGATAGTGAATGTAAAAAAAAAAACAGGATTCCACCACAATCGAAACGGAAACGGGTCCGCGCGAAAGGCAGGCAGCGAAATAAAAACAAACAAATCCCTTAGCACAAATACAAACACACCCGACAGTTTTTGTCCTATCACTTCCATTCGGGACGGTAACACGACAGTTTTAATGGCTCAATTAGGACGAAAACCTATCGTCACCCCGTTGGGGTATTTGGAGTGGTGTCCCAGTGGAGTTTAAACTGAGAAGCGCCACTCAATACGGTCTGTGTACTTAACGATATGTAAACTTTCCATTTTTAGCCATCGCTTACGGTCATCCTGTGTACTGAGTGTGCTGTATGTTAACATGTGAAAACTAAACGGATCCAAGAAAAAAGTAACGATAACGACATCCCGAATCAGTTCGTTGCTTCTTCCCGGATGTGAGGCGAAAAGTCTTCCCGTTGGCTCTCCGATGGTGGTGCTACTTAGTGTTACTTCGACTGCGCTTACAACTACTACCGGTTAGTACGTTGAGCGGCGCTGCGAAATGGTGAAAAAATCCACCTTTCTAAAGGGTGCGACGACGGTGCTGTGTCCCGGCAGTGGGACCAGCGGATCCGGAAGTGCTGGAGGCAACTCCACCGGTGGAGCCACTGGTGCCGGTGGTGAAAAACAGCGTTTTCGCAAAATGAGCGCCTTACTATTGCCACCAGTGAAGTTGTTCAGCAGACGGCGGTGCTACCTGTGCGTGAAGGTTGCGGTGCTGGTCGTGGTGTTCGGGCTGTACTTTATGCTGCTACTGCGCGAGTCGATGAGTGCGCTGACGGGGAGCTCCGGATCGGGATCGTCGGCAGCGTTTTCTTCCTCATCGTCTATGCCATCGTTTGCGGCGCTGGCATCACGTGGAGGACCGCTGAAGAAAGCAACCGTCGGCAAGTTGGATTCGGTAAGTAAAAAAGGCGGTGCGGTCTAGACAGAATCCAGACGGAGGGGATACAATTTTTAAACCAACCATACCAGCTCCATATCATGTATCCATCATCGTTGTCAAGGCAATCGCAAATCACTCACCGTAAAACCCGTGCCTACTAGGATCATACATAAATTATCCTCCGCACACAAGACGCGTGCGTTGTGATGGGTTCTTTTCTCGCTATAAAACTAGTCCCCGAGTGCCATTCCGGAGCGGGCTTTCGA
Source organism: Anopheles farauti No. 4 (assembly GCA_000956215.1). Lineage (NCBI taxonomy): Eukaryota > Metazoa > Arthropoda > Insecta > Diptera > Culicidae > Anopheles > Anopheles farauti No. 4. The sequence goes on from JXWZ01009680.1 coordinate 6,158, forward strand.
CCATCGACCATCATCATCGATCACACTCCCAACGGGACCGGGGATGGGCGGCGATAATGGAAAGTCCTCTCGAACTCCACACATACCAGCACACACAACACAGTACAAAAAAAAACCTACCAGGATAATGTCCGTGGTTGGCCCATCGAAAGGATCAGTTTCCCGAGACGGAGGCAGTTTATATTCCCCCATCTTGGGAAGTTGGGAAGCTCGTTAAATATTCAAATGCGAATTTCTGTCCCGAGGACCCACCCATACCCCCCCCCGCGAACAGTCGTCTCACTAGGATCTATGAGGGTTGGTTTGTATAGGGGACGGACGAACAGTTGATTGCGAGCTCCGACTTGGATAATGAATAATATAAAGAAACACCACACAAACACACACACACATGCACGGTAGACTGTGGTTCGTGTTTCGCGCATTCTGCTATGAAAACGCAAACCTACTTCCCCCCTCCCCATTCGGTGTATGTGCGGAGTCACTGTGTCGCGATGAGAAGTTGATGGAATATTTGCCAATTCGTTGCAGATGCAGAGCAAGCGGCACGGTGGTCGGGGAAAGCTCGGTGCTGGTGGTGGAGCCAGCAACGGTGTCAGCGAGGGTGGCGGAGTTCGACCGCCGAAGCAGCGTCATCAGTTCCCGCCGCAGCTGCACCAAACGTCCCAGGGTGGGAACGGTGGCACCAACCATTCCACGCTGAATCCAGTGTACGAGTACTCGGACGAGATGAATGCGGCCGCCGAGACGGATTTTAACGAGCGCCGTATGGTGCTGTGGAACGTGTGTGCCGACCATCGCATCATCGGGAAGTATCCCCCGAATGCGTGGGAATTTTTCATCTCACCCGGTCACGGGATCGCATGGTGCAACATCTTCAAAGCGGCCAGCAGCACCTGGATGTACTACTTCAATATACTTGGTGAGTGTGGCAACGGGCACGACCTGATTTGAAGTTATTCTACCTATCTCTCTCTCCCCTCTTATTTTCCTTTGACAGGAGGATATAGTGTGAAATACCTTCAGCGAACGAAGGCATCACCGATCGATCTGGCGCGGAAACGATTTCCAAGACCCACCGCCAACGAACTGAACGACTACATTTCCAACACGATATCGTTCCTGATCGTGCGGGAACCGTTCGAGCGGTTACTCTCTGCCTATCGGAACAAGCTGGAGGGATGCCGGAATAAGTACTACAAACTGCTCGGCGAGCAGATCGTGAAGAAGTTTCGCAAAGCGCATCCGATGAAAGGAGCAGTGAGTAGCTGTTTTCGAAGATAGTTTACAGTACAACTACCATCCTCATGCTTTGGCTTTTCTCACACCCATAGAAAACACCTCACGGGCCTACGTTCCGCGAGTTTCTGGAGTTTCTCGTGAGCCACTATCGTTCCGGTGGACGGTTCGACGAGCACTGGAGCCCGGTGTACTCGTTCTGTACACCCTGCAGCATCAACTTTACGCTCATTGCCAAAATGGAAACGTTCCAGCGGGACAGCGAGTACATCATACGGCAGGCGGGACTGGAAACACTGCTCCTGAACAAAATGCCCCGGTACAAGGCACGATGGATTACGAACCGGTCGACGAGTGACACCCGCAATCTTATTCCACGGTGAGTAGGGCAGTTGTTCCGCTCCTTGATAACTCCTCTTCATCGCGGACATTCATCCACTTGCAGGTACTTTGCCCAGATCGATGAGAAGCTGCTCACGGACGTGCTGGAGATCTACCAGCTAGACTTTGAGCTGTTCGGCTACAACAGCACCAAGTACTACAGCTACGTCCAATCGCCCGATTACGGATAGGAGCAGCTACCAGTTACCCACGGGGCTTAGGTTGCAGAATTCAATACCAAAAAAACAAAATGAAAAGACTAACCACAAAAGCTGGCAGTGAGCAATACCACCACAATTGGTCGCGAGGGCGTAGAGTGTGTGTGTGCGCGTAGAGTCGGGACGAGTTTGAGAAACAAAAGACCCGTTTAGAGCATTGTTTTAGGATTCACCGAGATGAATGTTTTCCTTATACAACAAACAAACAAACAAACAAACAAAAATGTATACACCGATATATCTATATATATATATACAGACATATATATATATATACATTTCTTTAGTCAGACGAAAAAGGAACGGAAGAGCGAACCGCGGATTGCGGATTTACGTCTAGGAAAGATTTAAACGATTCTATTTTTGTATACCCACGAAGGACATTTTCGTACGCCATCTGAGTTGAGGAACGAATTGCGACCGTTTACCGCGAAGGACTACAAATCCCACCCGCCAACTCTTGGTTGATGGTTTGTCACACGTTTCGTTCACGATAGCGGAGAAACTTTAGTTAGCAATATCTGCAATCGCTGCAGCTTGAGAGATAGAGAATTTGTTATAGTTGACGAGAGGTTAAGGGATTCATTCGTGAACAATTTCACCACCGGACACAAACGCACGGCCTGTGTGTGTGCGCACGCTTGTATATCGGCAAAAACCTAAAGTAGAGTTTATTTTTTGCGTTACGCTTCTGTTTCTCGAACATGAGCACTATAGGCGGCAAGAAACACACAAATTCCCCGTACACACACACACATACAAATCTCCTTCTTGAGGTTCAAAGTGCCAAAAAAAAACGAAAACATGAAATCTGCGTATCTTCTGCACACACCGCGCGCAATCTTGATCCGTGTGCTAGTAGAGGTTAACATTGTGCTAATAGACGATGTTTCTGGGTGGTATAAAAGTAGAAGTGACTGTAAGTTAGCGAACACGTGCAGCAACTATGACCGGTAGATTAGAGCAAAACACCTTGAAATGCGTTTAAAGTGTTCTTTTCTTCCAAACCACGCGAAGGGGAAAGGACGGAAGACCGGCGAATGCACCAATGAGTGCAATGACAAGGATTTAGTGGATCTATTTACACCCGACGTAAGGGACGAAAAACACAACAACGCTTGCGGAACGAACGCAGCGTGTAAAGGAAAACGCGGACGAAGGTCAATATGTGTAGCGAAAAGCGGACCCCCTTTAGAGTGTGGAGCCGACGACAAATACAGATGAGACTAACTAGCGAAGAAAGGCAAATATAGCGAAGCACAGTACGGCAGCGATGGACTCGCAACGTGCGACATGATTTTGATAAACATATTTACCACGGTTCGAAAAAACAAAGAAAAAAAAACAAAAATCAAAATTCTAAATTTTGACCCATGTACTGTTTGATTTGTGTCTTTCTTTTCCAACAAACAAACGTAAAAAAAAAACGTTTAAGAAGAGCACGTTTTCTTGTTGTAGACGAAAACTAAACCCTTGTAGCTAGAGTTGCGAGACGAATGACGGTGGTACGGCAATAGGAAAGTGGAGGACACTTGCATTAAAACACGAAATAACAAGAAACGGAAAACAACCTTGATGCTAGTGACTATATAAAAAACACACACTTACACACTACAAGTTATACATATATACATAAACTTTTACGGCCCTCTAACTTCATCTGTAAATCACTTTAAACACACACTGTTTTTGTGAGCCCGAACAACATGAAAGTAAATGATTATTAGTCCCGCAGTAGAACATATGTGACACTAGAAAGACATATACACACTGAAAACAAAACAAAACAAAAAAAAACAATATAGAAAACATTGCAAATCTAATGAGCAAAAACATGATAAACCACAACAAGAGGATCGATAACGAAAGGTAAAGGAGACGAAATACAAACAACATAAAGAATGAGATAGAGAAGGATAAAACCGAACAGAGCAAACCAGAATTGTAACTTGTACCCACACATTTAAATGGTTCGTATATACATATAGATATAAAAGCATATAAATATGATTAATTGTCGTTGTCAACTATGTACCTTTGATATTTCAACATGAAACAAAACCCAACCCGGTTTAGAGAAGAGCAGATGTGAAGCAGAGGCAACAGAAATGCAAATAAATCATCGAACAGAACAGGAAACCGACTTTACAAAACTTCTACAATTTACTAGATATCACACACACACACACACACAGTCACGGCATGTACGCCATCAACTCGTAAAAGTAATAGTATAGAAAACAGGACTTAAATCTATTGTTGTTGTGAGATATACACACACC
>JXWZ01009682.1:0-14291 GCA_000956215.1 Anopheles farauti No. 4
ATAACAGGAATACCGGAGAATTTTCTTGTAATGTTATAATTCTCAATTAGGTGGTGCTTCATGATTCATATTATACAAATCGACGAGCTTTATATGCAAGAGATGTACACGATTCATGGGCATATAACAGACATTGCTTCACATTGGAATGAAGAAATTTTGTTTGATTGAGATGATACCGCATGTGTTTGCGATCAAAGTAAATTTTATCTGACACGTTATCAGGCGATTGGCCGCGAAACAATTATCTGCAAAAGAATGCTTTTGTTTCTGAGATACAATTATGCATCCGGCTATACAAAACCACACCGAAATTACTTTTCTAACATACATTGGATTATGAATTAATGTCAAACAATTGCATTCAAATTCTAGTTGAAAACTATGTAAACAAACGGTTGTAATACTTTTACGAAATATTTCAAGTTAACACCTATTAAACAGATAAATATGAAGATTAAATGACAAATCAAAAACATATTTGTTAATTGCCAGTAAAATTGCTGGCAATCAACAGTCATCTGTTGATAGATTTATAAGGCTTCAGTTCATTGAGCAACTTGAACAGTTTCATGTCTGGTCTTAGACTACATCGATCCCAAGGATGGCACTGAAAGATCGGTATGTTCTCGCAACAGCGATTAATCTAATTATTTAAGTTAATCCCCGGCTAGCTACATACATACCAGGGGTGACCCTAGTGTCCAATGGTATCAGGCACATTCTCCTCAGGAGTAGGGGCGATTCCCAATGGTGTAAAACCACGCGATCCAAATCAGAAAACCATGCGTCGATAAGTGCACCTTCAACCATCCGTTTCAATCGCGCTTTTTTTCGCAAATTTCTTGTTTATTTATGGTTATGAATGATCAAATCACTTCGAATCACGGGGAACGTGTGTCTTCAGTGTGTCATCAATCACGTTCCATTGATTGGGGGAAATCGATGCAGGTAATGAGGGAACGACAATCAAAGATTGTAGAAATAAACATGGGAAAAACAAACAAACGAAATATTCCTCGGTATTTTCGAACCAGAGTATCCCGAAGATGACATCATTGTGTCAATTAAAGTCACATTAGGTGATGGTATTGATAGTACAAGGTGCATCTGCCGTGGAACAAAACAAGTGTAATGGAAAGACTTGGATAGAATAGTTACAATAAATAAAAATATCTTAAATACTAACTCAGATGATGATGCATCTTTTATTTGCGTTATTTATTACGTGCTTTTCACCATCGGCACTGGTGACCGGGTTAAGCAGATGTGGTGATGTATTTCTGATTCGTAGTACTGATCCACTGTTTACCGATCACAAACAAAGGGATGGAGGAAAATGGAAAAGAAACTAAATTATCGCGCAAAAAGCCTCATCAATGAACTTGGGCAACAATTCCCGATGAAACGTGGCGCTAGATAAGCATCCAATTGTCTTCGTGTGCATGAGAACGCATCAGCGCGTGAAAGTGCAGCCTTCTGCATGGCCCTGAATACGGTCAGTTGCTGGTGCTACGTGACCATCCAGCAATAGTCATTTCCGCCCGGACGCCCGGGTAAAGTTTACATATGGGCCGGTAATGATGATGATGACGATGCAGCTCAAGGTCTTTCATTGGCGGACTACAACCGCCGTTCACCTCCCGTTAGCGTCGGGTGTGAAGAATGAAGGAAAGCAAAAGAACAAACATTCACGTGCAGACAAGATCACTTTCGTGAGAGAAGAAACGGAAAAGGGGTGGGAAAAATCTTGCAACCAACTCAACACGAAAGACAACGCACGCGTGCGCTCGAAAGTCAGCCGAGTAAAAAAGCGGGCAGAAATGGCACGTAAGCCACGAGAAAAAGTCCCTGAACCTGTGAGTAGGCAAGCAACAGGGAAGAAGGCATGAAACGAAAAAAACGGGAAACCTACAGTTCCATAACCTGGGTTAACTCGGTCTAGGCTAGCCCAATAGCCAACCCTGCTAGGTCATTTCGAGGGTGTAGAAAGGGAAGGAAAACCTAGACAAAGATAGAGCTCTGTCCGTGCACGTGCGAGCTCACGTACGCACATTCGGCATAATGTCGCGCGACATTCGAATTTGGACGATTTCGTTGCATCGTGTGATGCGTGTTTGATTGCACGTGCGGACGCTAGAAATAACACACAAAAAAAAACACCAACGCACTGCTAAAACATACCTTCGTTCGCTCTTTAATGTTGTACTGCCCGATTTTGCCATTGTCCTGCATTCGCATGCAGTGAGTTATTACGGCATCGACCTGTGAAAATAGGAGCAAAACACTTAAATGACCAGCAAAACACTGTATTTCGCGTGTTTTGTACAATACTTACTCGATTTATAAGGTAGCCAATACTGCTACAACCAGGTTCCTTGCCATCGATCCAGGTAATTTTGTCTCCTCGTATGTGGCGTAAGTTGTTTGCACCACGGTTCGATACCAGTTGCCCGTCCTGTTATGCAAAATAAACAAATAGCTAATTAAAATAGTATGCAATAGTTAAAGTATTTTACATTCGACCTTAGATTTTATGGACTGACTACATTGATGATGGTAAAAAACCAACGAAACGGTGCAACGAACCACCTCTGAATTTATGATAAGATAAGAAAGCACAGAACATCTTTGTCTTCCAGTTATGTTAAAGTCGAAAATGAGAAAAATTCATCACAGCAAAAAAACTGCTTAAACGAGAGATAATGTCCAGAACATGACAATAAGTAAACCGAACTAGTTTATTGATACAGGCAAGTATGTCTGAGTATGTGGTGAAAAAAATTATATCATTTATTTATAGGCCAGTGATAAAATAAATAGTACAATATAGGTATCAAAATTAGTATTATATTGTAGATTAGAATACCAAAGTAGGGTCGAGATACAACTTAGGGTCCGGATACTTTACTTATCGGGACGGTTAAAATAATTGTATTAAACTTTTTTTAAAACAGAAATAGCTGCATAGAAATCGATGACATTCATTTGGTACTGAATGTATAACTTTAGTTCAATATAAAAGATATTGAACAAAAAGCTTTATGACTTTGTTCTACTCTTTAGATAAATTGAACGAAGAGAGGTCCTCAAAATACGTCTTCAATATGATTATAAAAAAAATTATCAACAAATAGTTGTGTCTCAATTTCTTATTCTTATTGGAATTTCATAAAAAAATGAATAAAAGTGTCATTCATATCAGGCAACATTTCCTTACCCGAAACACCCCAGACGAATACATTCCGGTCACCTCGTCTAGCACTTGCTGGCCTCGTTCAGGACCGAGAAAATTATCCAGTACGCACACGCCGTACTCGTTCATATCCCTTATTAAACTGCGGCACGAATCTTCAAAACCCTCGTCCAAATCCAATAAACTACTCTCGGACACACCAGCGGGATTCGTCGTCGACAATGGCGTCGACGTAACGCCAAGCGTTACTGGGCGGTCAACACTTGCACCCGCACCTGACGTCCCATTCGCGGCAGTGACAGCTTGTCGCTGATATCCGGACAATGTCCTCAATTCCCGTCCTTTTCGAACGATCCGTTTGGTTCCTAGCCGAAGGGCGGCCACATCACTCGGATCCACTTTGGATAGCAACGTCCCATCGACACTACTGGCTTGCCGTAGCAGTGCGGCCAGCTGCTGCTGCTGAAGTTGGACCTTTGAAGTCCGTTGCTCGTGCTGTATTGTCTGTTGTTGTTGCGGTTTCTGTTGCTGATGCTGTGGTTGTTGTAGCAACATAACACTCCCGGACTGTGCCACTTGCATCGTCGGTAAACTGGCAAACGGCTCACTTTGATCAAAATGCACCACTTGTTCACATGTATTTTCGCCCGATCCGAGCAATACGGCGTGATTGGTCACAAAATTATTATTATTTAAAAACACAGTGTCCGCGTCGCAATTGTCACCAGTGGCAATGTTCCGATTGTTGTTGTCTACTGTTGCCACAATTTCACTTTTAATAAACTGTTCCTGTTGCTGCTCTTGATGACTCTGGTGTTCGGTACCGTCGAACACGTTCAAATTGTTTATGTTGTTGAGAAAATTGTTCTCGTTCAGTATGTGATCGACGTCAAGCTGATCCAGATCAGCGAGCTGCTCCACGGATGCAAGTGTCTCGAACGGGAACAATTTTGAAACTGCGAGCTCGTTCAGAAACTCATCGCCGCTGTCGCTGCCATCGGAAGATATCGTAGCTTGCTGTATACGCGCGCTCGTAGTGGAGCATGTTGGTGTTGTTGATGCTGGTGCTGCTGTTGCTGCAGTAAATCCCCCGCGGTCGCCAACGATTGTTTCAGTTGTTTGTGTAGGGTAATGGGTGGTGGTGGTGGCTACGGCGGCAAGAGCAGCAACATTCTCAGTGGAACGCGATTGTGATAGTGTTGTGTGTGCGGTAGCGGTGATGTTTACATTCGTTGCCTGCGGATCAAACCCACTGCCGTTGATGGTATTGGTGCAATCGTTCGGTGGTAGCATTTCTGCACGTACACAAAAATTCCCTACGTTCAGCGGCACGGTGGGCGATGGCATGAAAACATCTCCCGGCTGCTGCAGATCCCGAGATTGTTGCAAAGCGATCTGCTCCCGCAGATGTTGCTGAATGGCTAATGAAGACACGGTAACAGACGATTGGGGCAGCTTGTGTATCGAGCGGCATTCGAGTTTGTGCTCCTTCCAGTCAATCCGCTGATGGTCTACGGAACAGTAATACGCAATCTGGCAGCGGCTGCATCTCCGCAAACCCTCAGTTACGCCGCATATCCGGCACTGATGCTGAAAATGACGGTGTTGTTGAACCATCATCATAGGAGTGCTTTGCTGCTGCTGCTGCTGCGGTTGCTGGTTCGATTGTAAACAATTTTTGAAACGTTCCGCATCACCATCGTCGTCGACGGTGGATGATCCATCCACCGTAGACGGATTAGGCCTTCCACCATCGTGATACACTCCATCCATAGCCACACTGCATACACACGGTGAACAATCGTACACTAAAACCGGAACGAACACTGCGCTAAGCTACTAAACAACACTGATCCCAGTAGCTGAATATTATTAGTGCATCCTCCGCAATGTAAAAGAAGCCCTACGAAGCGTACATTTTTACCAATGTTGTGATTATCCAAGTAGTTGGCGGCCTTGTTTGACATTTCTCAGTGCACCCGCATCACCCTTTCTGTTCATCTCTCTCCTCAAGCAACCATTACGTTGCACTGAGCAATTTTTTTTGCTCTACCCACAACCGTACGGAGAATTTAACAATTTGACCGACAACGACCTTGCCTTAGGACACCGCTTGTTAATTAGACTATTTTTGCCGTGATGCGGTCTCACTTATTCAGGTTCCGGTTCGCCCTAAAAACACTGTTTTGCTTGTTTTTCGAATGTTTGTGTCCTATAATGTTGCTGACTCGCAACAGCACTGTTGGTCGATGACTTTCATCTTCGTCTAATCGGGTGCGAAGGGCGCACTACTTCGAACGCGATTAGGATAAGGAACGATAGCGCACTCACGATGAGATCCGCGGAAAGTGGTTGGAGATGAGACACGATGCACTTGAACTTATTTTTCGCCTTGCAAACGAGGTCCGGGATTCACGCAACCGAGAACTACAGTGCCATCCAAATGCGTGTGTTAAACTATTGTGTGTGCGTGTGCAGAATGAGAGAACTGTCAAATGGGTGGCGCATGTTTATGTGTCGAAAACATGTGCATTGTAGGGTTTGCTGCTTCAGCTGCAGGGTTTGTATTCGGAAAATAGGGAAAAAAAATATTTTAAGCCACTTCATTTCATGATCCTTTCTTTACAGCTATAGTTTATTTTCCATTCATTTCCATTCGGCATTCCCATCGATCACAGGACAGCTCGGTGCAGGTAGTCCATGGGTAAATGGTAATGGTGTGGTGGTGCCAGCTGGGAGCGGTATAGCAAAAATAAAACCGAGAAACAGAACATTGTACCTTTTTTGCTGCCCGTTATGCACACAATTAACTATTCCTTCTATTCACACAATTGCAGTCACGTTCGTAAACCATTTTGTTCCACACATACACATGTTCCACCTTGCGGTAGGCTTGCATTTCTTGGAGGACAGAGTTTCAATAAATAATACTTATATTTCAGGTGGCTTTCAGGTGTCGTCCGCTTCCTTAACTACTTCCCAGACACGCTAGCCCACCGCTAAGCTTATTGTAGTGCAGTCGATAGATTCGTCGACAACCGGTTGAGTATGCGAGCAGGAGATTATTGCTATTGGTGGCGGAGGCATCAGGGCCGGCACTAGCTGGTGGGTCCGCGGCGCCACTCCTTCCACTACTGGCCCCCCCGCTAGCTGTGATGTTCATCTTTGGATTCGGCATGGACGACGCAGTTGTGCCATTGTTGAGCGTAGTGGCCGATCGCCCGGTGGTAGGTGGAACCAATGAGGACGTTGCTACGGCGGAGGAAGCAGTTGTGTTGGAAGTTGGGCCTGTGGACGAAGATGATGGCGGTGGAAGTAGCATCCGTTTCGCATCCCAGATCCGTATCGTTCCGTCTGCGCACGCCGACACGAACTGGCTGCTGTCGGTGCTCCACGTGATACATGTAATGGCCGACGTGTGATCCTTCAGCTCAGTCAGCTGCGAACCGGCAGTAAGATCGAAAATGCGTACTCGATTCTCCTCCCCTGGAAACAGTCAAAATGGCCGCTTAAGCGCTTGCGAACATGGGGGTATTAAATGCAAATAAAAACATACCTCCCGCTGCTAGATATTTTCCGTCGGGACTGAAACAAATCCGTTGCACAGGTTGTCGGCAGTCGGTAAATATCCGCAGCAGTTTACCACTCGTAACACACCACAGCCGCACAGACAGATCGGTCGAGCCGGTCGCTAGGTAGTTGCCGTTGGGGTGAAACGCCACCGTATCCACGTCCTGCGTGTGACCCACGTACATCTGCAGTGGAAAGCGTCGATCTGTCGACCAAAGACGGGCCGTAGTATCGCGCGAACCAGTGGCCAGATACAGTCCGGTCGGGCTTTCCGTCACGCACCAAATCGGATGGTTGTGACCGCGGTACACCGCCCGGCATGCGTAATCGTTCCCCGTCCAGGCTCGCATCGTGCAATCGCGCGAAACACTCATCAGTAGCGGTGCGTGCTCGGAGAACAGAAGATCCGTCACGGCATTGCCGTGCCCGCGAAGTGCCAATCCACCGGTTTCGGAGCTAAAAGTTAGGAAAAGAACGATAATAGATTAATACATCGAATGGTGTGTCAAAAAATGCGACCATACTATGTGTTCTCCAGGCAACGCTTTTCGAGAAACTGCTTCCACCGTTCGCGCTTCGTTAGGCGGCGTTTGTGAGATGGCAGCAGTTTATTAATGCGCACGATGTCCCCCGGTGTCTTCAGGTCGAACATGCTGTCCACACCATCATCCAACAGGGATGTTCCATCGCGGTAACCGTCACCGCGTCCCGCTATCCGATACTCTGACTCGCCACTACCACTACCAACAACCACGTCCGCACACTCATCGTCACCAGATTCGTCCGATTCACTAAACCTACTATCACAGGAAGTCACATTCCAGCAGCACTGCCGGTCGCGAAAGCAAGCGTACGGTTTTCGGCCAAGCTGTGTGCTGCGGTTTGTCGACCACAGCATGATGGTCGAGTCTTCGAGCCCACTGGCCACATGACAGCAGCCGGGATCGATCGCCAAACTCGTCAGCTGATGACCAACGTTCTCGAGGCTGTACACGCACAGCGGCCGTTGGTAAAGCGAAAGCCGCTCCGCACTTTCCTGCAATCTTCGCAACCGTTCCTGACTGCTCATCCGTGGAAACATTCCGTCCAAACCTATACCAACACCGGCAGCAGCAGCGAGTTCCTCTTGTTCCTCCTGCTGCTGTTGTTGTTCCAAAACTGCTCCACCCTGGGAAACTTGTGCGTCTTTCATACAACTATCGTACTCATCATCATCGTCGTCTTCCAGCGTAACTGTATCGATAATGTGATCGTTTTCCCCAAACCCATTTTCCGCATCGACAAGCCGGTGCCGCACGTACTGGGCATTAAACCCATTCAGCAGCAGATATCGTTCGTTTTCATGCTCCGTGTGCTCGGCGAAATCGTACTCGTGCGTTGATCGTCCGGCAACGGATCCACCATCGGATTCGTCCAGCTCCATCGGTGTGCTACCTCCGTTTAGCTGACCATTAGTGGCACTAGTTCGTGGCGCTTGTGTCGCTCTTCCATTCACATCCGGATGGTAGTCGGCAAAATTCTTGTCGTCGGACGTGTCGAAGTAAAACCACGTGCGCAATGTTTGCAGTATCAATGAGTGACCGTACTTTCCCAAGTAGTAGCTCATGGCATCGATCGAGGCGGAATGGAAGCGTAGTTGTGTCTGGCCGGAGCGAAATTGCACCACTAGCGGCTCACTCTCGCAGTCCTGAAACCGTGCTATCTGCGAGAGTTTGTTAATCAACCGCTTGTACGACTCCGTACGGGGAGAATCCTGCGACCGGCTTACAGCAAACACGATGATGGAGCTCTGTACGGCAGCAACGGTGGCGGCCGGGAGAAAGGTACCCTGCTCCGTTGCAACCGGCGGTGAACCGTCGATGGTGCCGTTAATTTTCTGCTGGCTCAACAACAACAGCGGTGAAGAACCGGCAGGTCCCGGTGTAGGCTCTAGCTTGCCCACCAGCGGCGCATGTTTGCGTAGGAATTCGATTGCGGGCCGCCAGTCGCGTCCCTTTAGCATCTCGATGTAAAGATGGCATAGTAGTGGCGGAATAATCTCACTAAGTTCCACGCGTATCGTTTCCGGTTGACTTCTGATGAACTTTGTGAATCTGTAGGGACATGTGGCAGTGTGAGAATATAGACAAATCAGGCAATTAGCACTAAAAATATATACAGAAAAGGTGCATAGCGTATACGTACTTGGCAAAATGTTGATCTACCTGGGTAAGGTTTGTGTTTAGGCAGATGTTCGAATACAGAAAACTATTCACCATCGCCGTGTCGTTCTTGATGGCAGTGTTCATTACGATTTGCTCGGTTGATTGCGTGAGTATGAGATCCGATTTTCGGAAACGATCGGTAACCTGAACAACGATAGTACGATCAGAAGTGATAAAATCATCATTGAGTGTATTTGATATTTGAGTGCGTCCCTTGCCACCACTGCACAAAACCGGAACGCCGGCTGCATACTGCACACGGGTACCGCTTGCGCGTAGTATTTTGGGGTTATATTACACTGAAAGGATCTGCATCAGGCCGTTCTTCTGTCGCACAATTGCATCCCGAATTAACCTAACGCGCCCGGGAAGCGGTATTTCGCGTTGGAACAGGTTTGCACACGGACACAGAACAACCGCGAAACCCCCCGACCGCTTTCACTTACACTGTAGTTGCGCGCCTTTAGATAGGATCCCACGATGCTGCGAATTAGATCGTTCTTGGATTTGCGAGATTTGCTGGTACTGCCAGTATTGTTAGTGCTGCTGTTGCTATTGCTGCCGCCGCTACCGCCACTATTGTTCATGGCTAGTGTTGATCTTTTTGCATCAGCCATCTTTCTACTGTGTGTTTTCCCATTCGTACCAACAAGCGCACCGCAAAAACAGGAATCCGAAACGCGGTTGAACTGCGGTTTCGTTAGTGGTCATCTCCATCTGACTGAAAATGACATTCCATGGGATGGATTAAGTTTATAAAAGCTAATAATAAAAGATGGATGTATTCAAACAAGTCTTGTTTAATTATTAGGTGAAATTTATATTTAAAACAACAGGATAACTGAAGCTAACATTATTTATGGTTATGGAAGAACATGGACAGTCTGCTGTCGATTACCCGTGAGATCATCTGCTCCGGTCTAACTCAGACTATCCGTTGGATCAACCATTTTTTTTTATTGAATCTACGATACGAGGCATTTCGGGTTGAACGGGTTGAAATTAGGTGTATTGAAGGACATGTGAGAACTTATGAGAAAAGTGAATAGCGTGTTTCTATCATATAAAGATACCTTCATTTTTATTTGAAAAACAATGATAACGCAATGATCTTCGCGGGATGAGGTAAACCGGGTAGTCAATATATTTAGGATTCTTTACATTCGCTAGTTTCCTTTACACTATTCGTTTCTGTTCGAAAATTAATTATAGTCTTCCCATTTGTGAAAATCTCGGATAATTAATTGAATGCACTGAGTTCGGAAACAATCCTCCGCAGACAATTTTCGGCAGAACCCGGTTTACCTGTGCGATGATTTGTTTCCGTCACACGGCACACTGTCAAATTGAATTGAAAGCTCCATGCGATGTTTTATTAACAGCAAAACGTCAAAGCTGAAGCTTTGTCGAAAGTGGAAAGAAGTTTCTCAATATTTTACGCGTCTGAAGTGTTACGTTTTCCAGTGAAAATTCCATCCAATTTCGGTGCAAACTGTTGGCAAAGGTATGCTCTAGCTACTCCTGCTAGAACTACGTGGATTACGGGCTGATAAAGCGACGAATTTACATCCGAAAGCTAGATTCACTTCCTTCTTCTCGGCAGTGAGTGATTCCTCTTCGTGTTCCTCTCCTCGCGTTGCTCCATAGCCTATTGTGTGTGCGTGTGTGCGTGTGCATGTTCACCAATTGTTCGATGCATACAACCTTCGGGCTTTTTTTTTGTTGTTCCGACCGCGTATTCCTTTCATAAATTGGTTTCTTTTACATCGGCATCCTTGCTGGCGGTTTTCTACCCAATGTGTTGTGAAAATTTTACGACGTTGTGCGTAAAATGTCGTCCACACGGTAGTAAAATGATTGGTCCTTTGCACTGTTGCACTTATGCAGTTTTGCTTGCAGTCTGTTTATACAGTGTAGTAAATTACTCTAATTATTGTTTGTGTCAAATCATCTGCTCTGTGTTGTTGAGTGTAGTTAAACAAATTCGGAATGGTTATTTTTGGCCCGCCATTACCAACACGAAACAAATGAAAGGGGTTTTGAATGCCTTTTACATTGACTTCCATTATTGTGACTAGTGCCCCAAATATTATGTTTAGAAGCAAATTCTCATTCAATCGGGGCGTATATTTACGGTAACTAGTATCAAATAATTCTTGAACTCGCGGATCTTTCGCTCAATGAAGTTGCTTGTGAGAAAGAAAAAAGGCTAGGACGAAAGTGCGAAAGAGAAGTCCATCCATGTATGTAATCGAGATGAAATGGATTTTATGTTTACATGCTAGGCTCGAGATTTGAGTCTATTCTGTGGAACGCGTTGCGTTTTTTGCTGCAAATTTAGGGCTGAGGATATTTAGCTTCACTGCTTCTCGTTTCAGTTTTGGTAGCAGCATATGAAGCAAAATGTTTATGTATCTTTGCCCCTCGATATCAATCTTACGTAGCGCACACCCCCAATCAAATTAATACTCTTTCGTATTCCATTTCCCTCGCACAAATCCAACGAATCCGATTAATGTAAAACCGGTTCGAACAAGATGCATGAGCATACCACTATGTCGTTAACGTATGTGTACACATACACATGTCCAAATTTTTAAGGCTTATGTCGATTTTTGGTCTACGTGCGTTATGCGGTTCGCAGATTTATGCTTCTCGTATACATACCATTTACTATACCAGCGCATATTCTAGCTCCTAACAAAGTGTCAAGTAATCACAAACACTTAATACGTAGTGACATTGTATCATCTTTTCTGTATTACTCCTGCAGGCGAACGGCAAGATTAGTATATGATGCGTAGCGAGAGCAGGCGGGGGTACAACGCATGATATCAGCATAACAACGAACACCACACCAAACCCCATAATTCCTTTCTTAAGGTACGGTAGCGCACACACTTCCGCTTGGATTCTGACTTGACGAAGTTGGTTTGGCACTTGGTTAAACGAAAGTAATCAATAATCCACTGCTGTGTATACTGTGTGCGAGCGTTTGCGCTGAGAATTGCAATCGATTAATCAGGTCTGTTCACAAGAACGCCATTGGAGCCACAGTTCCACGGCTACTGGAAAACATTACCTATTGCGGTGACGTTGGTTGAAGCATAATCGCAACATCGCACCATAGAAGACCAGAATGAGAAGGCAACCGAGAGAAGAATAAAATATAGCATAATTAAAATCATATCGCCTGCATGCACACACTTCCGTATGCACACGACTGAGTGTTTTTATTTCGTGTGTGTAAAATTGGGACGTGCCGAGGCAGCGTGCAGTTAGTGACGTAAAGCAGCAGGACACAGCGGTTGCTGTCATCCGGTGTCTTGTCCTTTGAATACCTGACGAATCGAGAAATATTGTTCGTGTGCGTTCGTGTACATGGGGATGTGTGAGTGAAGCAAGAAATTTATCGTCTGAGTATGCATTCGATGTGATTTTCCCACCGTTTTCTTCGACGAAGTGAGTGAGCGGGAACGCACACCAATCGTTCATTCACTTGCTTGCCGCCTAAGTTGGTCTGCTTTTCATGTTTTTTATTGTATCGCGCATCTCCTTTTGCCGAAGTTCATGCTACGAAGCATGATACAGTTTAGATCAGGTGAAGGAAAACGTCACACAGGAAATGTGTTTGCTCTTGGTGTAGCAGGTTAACAATTACTTACCTTAAACAACTCTAAAATAGTAAGAAAAAAAGAACAAGAAAAAAAAACAAAAAACGTTGCACCGACGATGTTGCCTGTATAGTGACATGGTGTTCTTTGGGTGTGTTTGGGTGGGTTTACATTGCGTACGAGCAAATCGGTATTAGTGTTTACGGGTGAATATCGTAGCAACCATCGAAAAACCGGGAAAACACAATACATGATGAAAACATCAAAAGCGGTTCGCAGGGTGAAGCTTATTTGTGAAAATTTCGTTCAACCCCCTCCTACTCCCATAGGCGCTGTGTTAAAATAGCTTTACGCGTGGAAAACTTGGACAACACCCCCTCGGGACGACGACCAGGACGAATTCAGGCGGGCTGGAAGGATTTATCGCATTCAAGACACATTGTTTTATGAATCGTTTCCACGAAAGTTAGGTAGGTTTGGTTCGCGCGCAGTTCGTACGTTCAACAATGGTCTATTATATTTCCTGGTTTTAGGTTTGTTTGAGTGAGGATGTAAAAGGAAAGGAAAAAATATTTGGTGTATCCAGCTTCACTGGAACGATAAAAGGTAGAAAAATGTTGGATGCTAGATACATTGGACCGGTTTCCAGCAATCTCTTTTACCAACTCGTAGAATATAAAGCGGTGGGTCAATCTTATCTCACGGATGCATTTCCGCGCCGTCCGTGCTAGTTGGCAAAATGTGCGCAAAGAGATGCTGGGAGAGCATGGAGAGTGTGTCCATCGAGATGAGTATTGTTATGGGAATCATGTGAAAAGCAGACCATAATAATAGAGGTTGTAGAGAAGTTTCATCAATTTGAATAGATAAAGCTATATTGAAATTTTGTGAAAACTTAGGAGATTCGTATTAAGACGTGTAAGCAGAGTGCTCTTATTAAATAATCAAAATCCTTTTACCAAATTCATATGCACTTTTTTATAATCAAATAGAGAATGCAACGATTAGTATTCAAGCATCCAACATATAGTAAACAAATTTAAGTTTTGTATTTTTATTGTATAACTTTGAGTGACTAGTTAGGACCTGCAAGGATAAATTCACAGCTCAAAATTGGCCCCTACAAATGAATCTTACTAATCGAATGTTTTGTATCTCTTTTCTTTTCGTTTACGACAACATTTGCAAACCACACATACAATCACCAACGACTTTTGTCCGGGGCATTTTTTGTACCTTGTTGTACAAACCTCTGGATGGATGTCACGATGGATACTGGATATGATACTACCGGAAATCAATGCTACAACTAATGATGTTGATCATGATGATGACGTTGGACTCACGTAATGCTGTTGTAAATTTAAATCATCTAACAACGACCACTCTACCACAACCATCATTGATAAACAAACCCAAACCAACCAAATCTTCGAACCAACCGAACGAAAACCCACATTTGCATCTCCAATTGCCGTGCGTGTGCGGTTGTTGTTTGCTCTGTACTCTGTCGATATGATTACAAACCAATCCTGGTGCTAAACAACTGTCGCAACACTGTCGTTGTCCTTTCGATATCATACGTTGCTTTTCTGATTCCATTGCGTTGCATTATACTTGTCCACGATTTAATGATGAATTACGTTGTTTCTTGTTGAAATACGTAATGCCTTATGTACCTATGTATTTCTCCATACATAAAAAAAA